>WWET01000185.1:531577-562834 GCA_011038615.1 Limnodynastes dumerilii | reverse complement strand
AATGAAGTTCGGCCATCTTTAGACCTCCACTATAACCGACAGGTGGGTACTCTCTGTAATCCATCAGGGATACAAGTTAGAGTTCCTACACTCACAAAAAATCAGTTGGTTTATCCTATCTCCCTCCCCAAGGTTCAGGGATCAGAGACAGGCCTTAAAAGACAATTTAAAACAACTGCTACAGCAGGAGGTAACAAAAATCGTTCCACCCAGTCAAAGGTTCAAGGGGTGCTATTCAAAAATCTTTATTGTAGAAAAGCACTCAGGAGGGTTCCGCACCATATTAGACCTAAGGCCATTAAATCAGCGCATAAAAGTGCAAAAGTTCAAGATGGAGTCTGTCAATACTATCCTGATGTCCTTACCTCAAAAGGTCTTTATGGCGTCGATAGATTTAAAAGACGCTTATCTCCATATCCCCATTCTTCCAGGTCACCAGAAATTCCTAAGGTTTGCTATCTTCGGGGAACATTTCCAATACAGGGCATTACCTTTCGGCCTTTCAACCTCTCCCCGCACATTCACGAAGGTGCTAGCCCCCTTAGTAGCAGCCCTCAGACAACAGGGCATATTCATCTGGCCATATCTAGATGACCTTTTCGTAGCGGCGTCATCAAGGGAACTATGTCATCAAAATACTTGGAAGGTAATAGTCTTTCTATAAAATCATGGGTGGCTAATAAACTACAAAAAAAGTCATCTCATTCCGGACCAGACTATCACTTACCTAGGGGTGGTAATAGATTCCCATCAGGACAGAGTATTTTTACCTCTCAAGAGCACAAAAAATTCAGGAGGAAGTGTACAAACTTCCTTGGACTACAGCAGGGGACTGTATGAAGGTGCTAGGGTTCATCGCAGCAGCTCTAGATACCCTCGTATGGGCCAGATTTCACGTAAGGCAGTTTCAACTTTGCTTCCTAAATCAGTGGAACAAAAATCCTTTCAATCAAGAGCAGATAATATTTCTAACTCCAAAAGCCAGGCAGGAGCTTTTTTGGTGGTCCGATCTACAAAATCTTTTGCAGGGGAGGCCATTAAGAACAGAATGTCCGACTGTCTTGACCACAGACGCCAGCAAAACAGGTTGGAGAGCAACATGTGCAGGTCACTGGGCACAGGGAGAATGGGGGCTAAAACAACAGCACGCCCATTCCAATATTTTAGAAATGGCAGCAGTCCTTTTGGCCTGTCAAAATTTCCAAGAAATACTGTTAGGGCACCACTTAGTAGTTCATTCGGACAACAAAGCGGTGGTATCCTATATCAATCGGCAGGGCGGCACCAGGAGCAAAAAGCTCATGGCATCCACTGCACTTCTTCTGATGTGGGCAGAACATCACGTGCTCTCCATATCTGCTATGTACATAGCAAGAGATTTGAATCTACACGCAGATTACTTGAGCAGGACAGATATAGATCCTGGGGAATGGGAGCTAGATACAACTATGTTCCGACGACTAGTAAAGAAATGGGGACAACCACAAGTGGACCTGCTAGCCACAAGCAGAAATACAAAAACAAATCAGTACATTTCGAGGTACAAAGACAGTCAGGCGATAGGTATAGTCGCCCTAACATTCCCATGGAGCTTCAGTCTGGCATACGCCTTCCCTCCAATCCCTCTAATATCCAGACTCCTGAGAAGGATAGCAGTGGAGAAGGCAGTGGTCATCACCATACTACCATTCTGGCCCAGGAGACCTTGGTTTTCCATGGCCCTTCATCTGGCAGCGGACCATCCTTGGAGATTGCCAATCTATCCCGGCCTATTGAAACAGGGTCATGTACGTCACCCTTGCCTACAGGAGCTGAAACTGACAGCTTGGCTGTTGAGAGCGAAGGATTAAAGTCACAGGGATTTTCTAAAAAGTTAAGAAATACTTTATTAAAATGTCGTAAAAAAAACCACTGTCGGCGCTTATCAAAGAATTTGGAAAATCTTTTTGTCCTGGTGTCAGTCTAATCAGGTGAAGTGTACTAATCCTTCTACGAGCCAAGTATTAGAATTTCTACAAAATGGGTTAGATAAAGGATTAGCTGTTAGTACATTAAAAGTACACATTTCAGCCTTAAGTGCTATCCTAGATACAGATTTGGCCAATAACCGATATATAAAACGCTTCATTCAGGCAGCAATTAGGATGAGACCGGGATTTAAAAGACCAGTTCCCCAATGGGATCTTAACTTGGTGCTTAATGTCCTTGCAGAGGATCCCTTTGAGCCTATTCATTCCATACCCTTAAAATATCTCACTTGGAAAATAGCTTTTTTAGTTGCCATAACTTCGGCTAGAAGAATTTTAGGGATCCAAGCTCTTTGGTATGAGGAGCCTTATATATCCTTTAATGAACAAAAGGTTGTATTAAGAACTAACCCTAATTTTCTGCCTAAGGTAGTCTCCAGTTTCCATGTCAACCAGGAAATAGTTTTACCAGCACTATGTCCAAATCCATCTAATTCTAAGGAACATCGCATGCATTAGATTTAGTGCGAGCCTTGAAAAAACCAAACCGTTCAGACGTTCTAAACAGCTATTTGTTCTATTGGAAGGGAATAAGAAGGGCCAGGCAGCCTCTAAATCATCACTAGCTAGATGGATTAAATCCTGTATAACAGAGGCTTATAAAATTAGGAATCTTGAGGTCCCGTCAGGTATCAAGGCTCATTCTACAAGGGCCACAGCAGCTTCATGGGCAGAGAAACATTCAGCCTCGTTGGAAGATTTATGCAAAGCAGCAGGATGGTCATCATCACACACTTTCACCAAGCATTACAGGTTGGACCTGCATGCAGCTTCTGACGCTTCTTTTGGTACAAGGGTACGTTCAACAGTATTATAAGGTATTTTGTATCCCTCCCGTATGAAGAATTGCTAAGGTTTAACCCAGTGTATGTGCTGCCATGGGGAGGAGGAAGAAACGGAGCATTATACCTGATAATGTACTTTCTCTGACTCCTCCATGGCAGCACATACTTACCCAACCCAGTTTATTATGTACCTTTTCTTACTATATTTATAGCTTTGGGAAAAAAGAAGACACCGGTGGACGGAAGAGGAGGTACCTTTATACCACTACTGGGTCTTCATACTTCCTGCCCTGGTACCAGATGACAGAGGGGAATTACCCAGTGTATGTGCTGCCATGGAGGAGTCAGAGAAACTACATTATCAGGAATAATGCTCCGTGTTTCCAATATGACCTTTAACTGAGGATCAAGAGTCTTCTGTTTTCCTCGGTCCTTCACATGTTGGCTCTATAAAGATAATGTTGAGGTTGTCTTGAATCACATCTCTGTATCTACTTGCTTTATGCTTCTCTCCCAGCTGTTTGGCTACTAGGAGGTGAACTCTAAGCTCTCTCCATGGATAATCTGACACTGACTTGCCATGATAGTCTGGGTGCCAGATCCAAATATAACAGTGTGGCACCTGCTATCACTTGAGCCCTATATTATAATTGGAGTAACAATAGTGTTGCAAGGTTTGTCTTTAATTTATACAGTGTAACCATTTATAGTTTACCCACATTAAAATGTACATTTGACAACATAAATGCCATTAATTTATCCCAGTACCACAATATTAATATTTCTCATACGGGCAACACATTGCACTGAAGTAATTTTTTTTTGCGGTTTGCTTTAACCATTTGCTATTAGAATAGCCTGTCTTTCTAGTACTATACATTATGAGAGTAACTCAGCGGAAGAAAGATCTGATGAAAGTATTTATCTCATAGGGCAAAGTAAGACTTCAAAACTATGTTGAAAGTTGCAACTTCACTAAAATACATTTTTTTTTCTTTTCAGTCTATTCCATATTCCATATCCACGTTGGGGAGATCTTTTATTTTACATGTATTTAAGAAATATTTTTGGGGAAACTGATGTTGCAGAACTTTAGCTTGAGGTCTTGGTATTAAAATCACAACAGTTTCCCCCCCCCCTCTTGAAAAAAAATAATCACACAAGATGAAGCTCACACAACATGCTGTGTTCTGTTACTTAATCCTATATGGTTAAAGTTGGTTGCTCACTGGGGCTTTTTTAAACGATCAGATATATCTGATCTGATATTACTGTGATTAGAAGACAAATCAATTGTACACAATGGTCCCAATTTACTGTTGGGTCTGTGTAAGTATCCCATAATTCTGTTGAAATAATCCTGCATCCTCTGGCTCTGCATTAGTATGCACATTTATGGGTTGGACTTATATATTGCCATATGAATGAAGAAAAAAAAACAGCCTGAAAAGAAGAAACTATGAGCACTAAAAGAACAATCGTCTGTTCTGATAAGACTTTATTACTTCTTCCCTTCCTGTAATTGATAGCGCCTGGGAATTAATATACATTATCTCCTTTTCCCTTGATGGCAACATAGGACCCTGGGTATTCTCCACAGGGTGGGAGCCAGAGCAGGGGGAAAAAGACAAGTGCATAAATAGGCCCCTCTGAGTATCTTTCTTTTTTCCTTTCCATAGTCTGTATTTTACTTTAGGTGCAGACTTACCCGGCGGCCAATGTCATGCTGTCCAGGCTAGGCCTGAGACCTTCATCCCTGGTCTGCTTAGGGAAGTGGCAGGGAAAGGGTGGATGACCAGCCTTGCATTCCACCAGCGTAAGGCATGGTGATGTGCCGTCCTTTATAGAAGGTGCGGGCACTGCAAAGTTGTCATAAGTCCGGTCACTAGAGTTTTTGAGTCGCATAGATTTTTCTGTGGAAGTATGTTGGCCTATGTGCCAGTGGTTTTGGTGCGGAAGGAAGCATATTTATATGTCTGTCAATCATTCAGCATTGCAGAGACCATATCAGGAAACGCTTGCCTAAGAAGGCTGCATTGTGGGTTCTTTTCTACTGATAGTATAGAAGAGAAGGGCTCACAGACCAGAAGGTCTGGGTAAGTCAGTATAGATTTTTTTGTATTCTAGATAAGGATTAGTTTTGTTTCTGCTCCTGAGTTATATTCATGCAGGTTAGAAATTACCACCATCAATTAAGGAAAAGCATAAGAAGCTGAAGATAGCAAAATGAGCTTTGTGTGATATATTGTTGCCAGAGGATAGCACCAGCTCCATCACAATGAATTTTATACACCTCATGAAAAATGCTCTCACTGAAACTTTTGTTACCAAGGAAGAACTTTTAGAAGACCCAGACCCTCTATTTCGGATGTGTCTGAACAGTCCGACCCAAAGGAGGGGGCTTATTAGCTGGGGAGCTTCCACCGTCTGATGTAGAATTTGTGACATCTAAAAAGGAAGATTCACTTAACCCAGTGCTAGTAGAAAATCTGCTGAAGTTAATTGATAAAACCCTGAACATACAGGAAGCAAAGGAGGATATGTAATTGCAGATTATTATCTTCAAAGAACAAAAGAAAATAAAAAAGTAGAAATTTTCCAGGTGATCAAGGATATCATATCAGAGGAATGGAAATATCCAGATAAAAAGATGGTGTCTATAAATAAACTGTCTAGAATTGACACCACAGAAGACTCATGCAGATGGGAGGAGCCTCCAAAAGTAGATGTCCCATTCTCACACATATCAAAGAGAACTACTCTTGTAACTTTGAGAGTTTTGGGAAATGAATGGAGAAAAATCTTACAGACAGGATTAAACAGTGAACTGCTAAGAATCATTTGTGGCTCACAGCCCTGAGATCATGAGTTCAAATCCTGGACTAGGCCTTATCTGTGCAGAGTTTGTATGTTCTCCCCGTGTCTGCATTGGTTTTCTCTGGGTGCTCTAGTTTCCTCCCACATGCCAAAACCACTGGTAGGTTAAATGGCTGCTGACTAAATAAACCGTATTGTGTGTAGGTATGTATGTATTTGTTAGGGAATGATGTGAATGTCTAATGTTCTCAGTAAATCTCTGCAAACAATTTGTGGCGCTATAGAAATAAGCATTGTTAATAATAATGCAGCTGGCTATAGAGTTCATCTGGCATCTATGGACTCTTAAACTGTCAGCTCGTTCCATAGCAACTACCACTGCCACCAGAAGGGCACTGTGGCTGAAGCCACAGTCTGCCATTGCCCAGTCATAGCTTTTGGCGTTACTTTTCTCAGGGGAGTATCTCTGTCTCTAAACTGGATGAGATCAGCTCCAAAATTTCAGGAGGAAAATCTGCATGGCTTCCCCAAGAGAAACCAACAAAAAGATCATATAACGTCAGAAATGTCACACCTTCACAGACAGAGGCCAGGATGTGCAGACAGGAGGTCTTATGTAAGAAGATTTCAGCCGGGCCTGTCACATCCAAACTTTGGTTCCAATTGGGGGAGAGAAAATAGATTTTAGTGATAGCAGATACCCTTTTCTTCTGGCACTGGGAGAGAGACTATCGTATTTCCTAAGCCAGTGGACTTTGTCAATGGATCAGTGAGTCCTGAAGATTATAGCGCAGAGATATGCACTAGAGTTCAGATCAAGACCCCCAAGAGATTTTTTCAACAGGACATCTTCCCCAAAGATACCATAGGAAGTACAAGGAAAACCTAAACAACCTTCTACATCTAAAGGTAATTTCCAGGATCACAGCAGGGGAAGTGCTGCAGGTACTACAACAGCATGGATGGATAATAAATTGGGAGAAGTCTCCTCTCCGTTCACAAAACTTGGTGTTGAACGCTTTAAGCTCTCATCCATTTGAACCATTAAAAGGAGCTCAGTTTAAATTCCTGGAAAACAGCCTTTTTAGTAGCTATTACATCAGTCAGAAATTCAAGTATTTTGTGAGGAATAGCCCTACACTTACTTTCATCGAGATAAAGTAGTGGTCAGGACTAATCCTAACGTCCTTCTCAAAGTCGTTTCCAAATTTCATCTGAACCTGGAAGTGGTGTTGCCATCTTTTGGTCCCAATTCTGTAGCAGAAAAAGAAAAAAAATCTTTTGCACCTTGGATCAAGTCAGGGTTCTTAGAATCTATTTAGATAGGACAAGGCAGTGTAGGAAGGTCAAGCAATTATTTGTAATCCCAAAAGGCAAGAACAAGGGTGGTACATCTGCGATATCTACAATAGCGAGATCAAAGCCTGTATATAGCAATGATTTGGAAGTACCAGTAGGACTTGAAGCTTACTCTACTACAGCTATGGCCACGTCCTGGGTGGATAAAGAATCTGCTACCATACAAGACCTTTGCAAGGCAGCCACATGGTCTTCCATTAATACGTTTGTTAAACATTACAAGATTAATGTTTTTGCCTCACCTGATGCCAAATCTGGCAAGAGTGCTGTAGTGTAAAGAAAATCTTACTATATAGTCTAATTTTGAATTTTAATTTTGCACCCTTCTGTTTAACAATTTAACACCAGTTACCATCCTAGATTACAGTAAGCATCACCTAACACAATCTTGTAACCACAGTAAAAGAAAGCATATCACAGTCACCAGTATACAATACAGACAGTGCCCTAGTCTCTGCTATACAATTCCCACTTCATCCTAAAAACCGGCATACAATGCAAACTATATATGTTATCATTCATGTATCTCCAGCCTCCCAGTATTCCAATTCATGTCTCTCCAGTGTTCCCCAACATTTGTTCCCAGATCCCAGTGTTCACCATTATATCTCTCCAGCTCTCAGTATTCCCCATTTTTGTCTTCAGCACCCTAGTATTGCCCATCATGTCTCTCCAGCTCTCAGTATTCCCCATAATGTCTCTCCAGCCTCCCTGGTAATCACAATCTTGTCTTCCCTTTTCTCTCACTCTCATCTGGGGGACACTGGAGCTGGGCTCTTGACAGTTAAAATTACTGTTGAGGTAAGCTCCTCCCATATTCAACCCCCACTGGACCCTCAGTTTTTTTTAAGTGCCTCAGGAGTTGGGCGCTTTTTTGGAAAGCTGCTTGCAGCTTCTAACTTTTATTTTTAACTTTATTTTTTTTAAGGATCTGTTCCTTTAAGTTAGCTGCTGTGGTGAGAGAGAGATGGTGCTGCGGCTGCAGAGCCGGTTCTCTCACTATCAAAACGGAAGCTGTAGAAGAGGAACAGAGTCTTCTCACACTCTGTTCTCTCTCTAGAGGTCCCCTGTGTTGGACCTTTCCTCCGGTGGCTGGGACGACTGACTGCACATATTTTTAGTCTCAGCCTTTCCCTGGAAAGCCCGCACTAACGTCGGACATTTTCCAAGACAGAGCATATAACCATTGTGAGCCCCCTCCCCTGTTGGCTGGCTCACTGTGGAGGCGGCATTCCCCGTTGTTGAAGAGGGGAATTAGGACCTGGACCCCCAGTTACTGATAGCTGGGGGTCCAAGAACAGTGTCTCTGAAAAAGGGGGCTCCTTACTAAGTAATACAGGTGAGTTATTGACACTGGGTCCCAGGTGAAGGTTTTTTTTGTTTCCCCCTCTGTTTTTTTTATAATGGTATGACCTTCTCCTTGGTGGGTTTTTTCTACTGCTGGCTTAAACAGCCAAAACATCCAGCTAACCAGGAGGTGGGGTCTGCCAGACCTAGATCTGATGGCGTCTCGACACAATCACAAAGTACCTCGGTTCGGTTCCAGATCCAGAGATCCTCAGGCGGAGTTTGTGGACGTAATGTCAGCCCGGTGGACCAGTCAGCTGACTTATGCCTTCCGTCCCTTCGCAATGTTGCCAAGGCCTCTAAAAATGGTAAAGCAGCAGGGAGTGCCGCTAATTCTAGTAGCTCCCAATTGGCCGGGAAGATCGGGGTATGCGGACATTCTAAGCCTAGCAGTCGATCCCGGCTAGAAACACCCTCTTTGTGCAGACTGATTTCTCAGGATCATTCATACACCAAAACCTTCAACAGTTGAATTTGACGGCGTGGCTCTTGAATCTCAAATTTAAAGATCCAGAGGTTTGTCTGAATCAGTTATCCAAACCATGCTCAGAGCCCACAAACCTGTGTCTGCAAGAATCTATTACAGGATTTGGCTTTTTGGCTTACATATATTGGCTGGTGTGAACGAAAAGGTTCTAATGCCTTATCTTTTCGCCTAGAAAGATTTTTGGAGTTACTGCAGGAGGGTCTCCAGTCTGGACTTTGACTGGGTTCTCTTAAGGTGTAGGTGTCTGCACTTTTGGTGTACTTTCAGTGGAAGTTGGCAGGGGGTCCTTCATATTCAACCCCCCTTTGTGCCTCCGGTATCCCCTTGCAATCTTAATTTGGTGCTTTTGGCTTTGCAATGTCATCCATTTGAACCTCTAGGCTCCGTTGAATTGAGATTTTTTCCTGGAAGGTAATTTTTCTTCTAACAATTGCATCTGCTAGACGTGTTTCTGGGTTGAGCGAGTTATCTTGTAAATCCCTTTTTCTTATTTTTATCAAGATAGGGCAGTTCTTCGCACCATTCCTTCATTTCAACCAAAAGTGGAGATTGTTCTCCCAGCTTTCCTTCCACCATCTAGTCCCTCTTCTAATGTCCAAGATAATTTTGTGGCTTTGGATGTTGTTAGAGCCTTAAGGATTTATGTGGATAGAACGGCGCTGTTCCGAAAAAGTGGCTCTCTGCTAGTTTTTTATGCGGCTTAAAAACAAGTGTCGATAGCCAGATGGATTCGACTCGCCATTCAGCATGCTTACAGGGATGCTAACCAGCCAGTGCCTTCAGGACTTTCAGCTCATTCTACCATGTCAGTCAGTGCGTCATGGGCGGCAAGTAGAGTGGCATCAGTGCAGCAGCTGTGTTGGGCAGCTACCTGGTCCTTGATCCACACCTTTACAAAATTCTATAAATTTCAGGTTTTTACATCCCAGGATGCTTCCTTTAGAAGAAAGGTTTTGTGCACCCGATGCCGGAGATCCCTCCGCCGTGCTCGGGTCCCCGATACTGCAAGTTTGCCGGTTTTGTTACCGCCTTCAGCTGAGCGTTCCTTCCCTTAGGGGACATCTTTGGTATATCACCCATGCTCGCAGTGTCCCCCAGATGAAAGTGACAGAAAACAGGATTTATTGTTCTCACCGTTAAATCCGTTTCTCTTAGATCATCTGGGGGGACACTGCGCGCCCTCCCTCACGCTCAGTGGTACTTTGGTTCTCCGAATCATATGGGGTTTTATCTTCTCTATTCCTTCTCTCCTGGGCTTTGTTATTAAACTGAGGGTCCAGTGGGGGTTGGAGAGGGGAGGAGCTTACCTCAACAGTAATTTTAACTGTCAAGTGCCCAGCTCCAGTGTGCCTCTACCAACCCATAGTCGCAGTGTCTTCCAGTAAGAGAAACTGATTTAACAGGAGTAACAATAAATCTCATTTTCCATATGCTGCTTTCCTCCGTGACGGGCTCTGATGTGAATGACGCTGATGTAACCTTAGGTTACGCCAGCATCATTCAGTGAATACACAGGAGGGGGGGGGCACTGCTTTATTCTCACTCAGCCTGTCATACAGGTGCAGCAGAAGTGAATGTTCGTTGCTGTATATGTTGTAAGGTGCTCTTTCCAGAGTGGTGAGAGTGCCTTACAATGTTTAAGAAGCTACATCCATCTTAGGAGGCAGAACGACACTGGGAAGCAGGGGGATGAGCGCCTCTCCAGGCTAACGCTGTTCTGCTCCGCGTCCCTGCGGACCGCCAAGACCATCATCAGGGGGGACAGCCGGGACTGCTTTCCTGGGCCCAGAGCTGATGGGGGCCTGCAAATACTTACTTGTTGCAAAGAAATGGTATTAGCTGTATACTACCGTCGATACTGTTGACCCTATTAACCAATGATATCTTTTGATGCAGAAACAAAAATGCATAAGCTGTAGCCCCTGCAACTGCAACCATCTTCACCTTTTCTGTATAACATTAGGGACTACAAATGGACTGAAATTTGATGGAAAAGTTTCCAGCTCATAGCAGTTAAGTTCTCTAATATTTTTTTATGGTAGATTTTTGTAAGGCAGTGCTGTGCAATATTCAGTTTAGTTTTATTTGCTAAACACTGCAGGGGAGGCTGCACACCCACAGTTATAAAGACATACCCATCATTATCATTTTTCATTGTCCCACCCAATCTCAACTACAAATTGCTTAAGCCATGATTGTTTAAACCAGTGCAAGCCTCTACATGAAGGCACTCCTCACTCCTGAGGTGTTTTTGGTATTCAAATGATGATACAAAGAAAGGCTTTGCGCAATAGGTAACAGAATATCCTATGTCCACCAGTTATATGATAATATTGTTTCTTCAAAGTCTTTGAATTTGTCCTACAGGCTGTTAGATAATGAAAAGAGGTAGGATTCATGGAAATAAATAACTTGTTGTAGAAGTCTTTGCTGCTGCCTTGTTTTCTGTTGTCATTTTCTAAACATTTGGACTTTAGGCCCCCTTTTCAAATTTCTCAAATAGACCATTTTTTCCTTTTTCTGCACACTTAAATCTCAATAAAAAATGTTGATGAAAAATACAGTCCGCTGATTATTTGGAAATAAGAGGTTTTTTTTTTTGCTTTATAAGTACTAGTGTAACGTTAGCATTTGCTGGGATACACATGCTCACATTCTCAACATGCTTGTAAAAGAAAAGTAAACTCACTAGGTTCGTCCTGTACTGTAGAGATATAATATCCTACTTATTCAATGTGTGTTTCATTTCTGCTTCTCTTCTTAAACTGAATTTTTATTTAAATAGGCTCAAGAGATCACTGAGTCTCCTGAATAACTCAGGTTGTTCAACAATATATAGGTCTAGTGGTCAAAATTACTACAGAACATTAACTATTTACATTTCTCATTTTCATATTTGATTTGTTTTTTTTTCTTTTTCAACTTTAGTTTAGTTACTTCTGCATACCCTACAACTGGACCTATTTAGCAGGCACAGTGCCATTTTTTTTAATGGTCTGTACCAGCTAAAAGGACTACTGTAGCGGTCTCTGGCCCAGCAGTTCCCTCCCCCTATACTTACCTTCCAGTTCTGCAGCATCTGATCACTATAGTAAAGCTGCGGAGACAGACTCCTACAGCTCTACTAAAGTGTCTTTAGAAACACGCACCTCTGAATTGGCCGTAGAAATGCCGGCCTAGTAAAAAAAATTTTTGGAAAAAGCAGTCGGAGCCTTAATTGCTCCAACCGCAGGACTTCCTTTTATTTTTCCTCACAATAAAAAAAATTAATCCCTTTCCCCGCCACAATGTATAAAATAAATAAATAAATATCAGCCCGACAGGGCATGCTGATGCATTTAGAACTACAAGCACCAGCATGCCCATGAATGCCAGGGCATGCTGGCGCTTGGAGACCACAAGCGCCGGCATGCCCTGCTATCCATGGCCCGCTGCGCCATATACATTCCCCCATCCTAAAATCAAATAAATATTGTGCCCAAAAAAATATAAAAAAATATGCCCAATATCCATGTCCTAGTAATAAAAAAAAACATTGTAGTGCCCATATAAAATTTCACAAAAAATGCCCAAAGGCTGCAAATAAAATAATAAAAAACATACTTACCTGCTCTGATGGGGGTCTGGTCTTGTAAACTTTTAAAACTTGGCAAAAAAAAAACCCTAATGGAACGACGTGAACTATGTCCTACATGCAGGACATCCCGGCGCTAATGACAGTTGTACTGTCATTGGGGTATACTTATACCCTTTGCCAGCGATGGAAATATCACAAGTCCTACTCACTGTACCACCATGCTGCCCCACCCACAATGAAATTATACTTACTATTATTGACTTTAAAAAAGGTTAAAATCAATGTTTTGAACAAATCCCTGTAAACTGATTCTTGGGGATTGATCTAGAGTTTGGGAGAAAGGGTAAAACAGGTGTAAATGTAGATCAGAGATAAACCATCTTGAACTGCCAGGAAATCTAAATTTAAACTGTAAAGTTGGCCATATAGTAGAGCGATTATTGGCCCAATCACACAATTATCATGGTCAGAGTTTTTTTTATGTCAACAAAGCCCTCAAAAAAACGCTAGGGCCTGTTTATCTCATCATTCAGGATTCTTGACTGATAATCAGACCCTAGCTATGATTTCTTTTTGAAGTGCCTGGTGTTGTGCAGCACTGTGTCCGGACAGTCATTTAACACAGAGGGAGAGCTGCAGAACACTGCACACTGACAGGCTGCAGCACTGTGTCTGAGGCAGAGAGGGTCATGGTCTGGCATCAGTCTGGTCTGTACAAAAACAAATGTGATAAGCAAAAGCGCTGGGATGGTGTGTGAATAAAACATGTAAATAGGCTTAACTTAAAACATATATAGCGACCTCTACTATAAATAAATAAATACTGACTATTACAGCAGCGGCACACAGGTAAAAAGTAATTCTATACGTGGTCCGCGGAGGGGAGAGTTTTCAGGCTTGGATCGATGTCCTGAGATCAATGAGACTCCAAATAAATAGGACCATAGAAAGGAAGAAATATAAACACAAATATTAGTGAATCAATAGAGTTATATAGGCATCTATACACAGTAAACTAAAATACTTCTGTTCCTCAGTATAAAGCACATCTGGGCTAAGAATAACAATCCCTCGTGACAATCATAAATAATCAATCTGGCAGGGGTCTTAATTCTAAGATAAATGCCAAAAATAAGTAACCCGGACCCTTAATCAGGACGGAGTCTAAATGAATTAAAAAGTTCACAACTTTACTGGGGATAATACAACAATAAAACAAATATTAAATGACAGATATTACAGTAAAATCCACTGGGCCGGGAAGACCTCCTCGATCCAGTAAGCCGATGTTAATGAGCCGGTCAGTTTAAAGTACCCATAGGGACGTCTCGACCACGGGTATCAGGAACGGACAACGACAGGCAAAGGTGTTCACAGTAACAAGACCGGAGAGCAAAGGGTCCGATGCATGGATAGCAGACTGTGATTACACTGGACGGAAGTCTTCACACGGAGCACCTGGATGATGCAATCACTTGATGCGTTTCGGAAGAGGTTCCTTTTTCACATTTGTTTTTGTATATTTCACTTCTGAGGTTTTTGGACTCCTCATTGATTAAGTGCTGCAGCAGGGATTTTAGCACTTTGAAAGTGGTATTCACTCTATTTTTATCAGTCTGGTCTGTGACCGAAGAGATAGGACAGGAGTAGTGAAGGAGAAGCAGGAGGTCACAGCCTGTGCGGCCAATCATCTGCAAGGGAATCTTGTCAATCTCTGAAACACCTCCCTCATCTTCCAGGTTATCGCTCCCAGCAGGAGCAGTGTTTGCTGCCAATACTGGGACCTTTCACTAGGGGAAAATCGTCCTGTTTATTGAGGCCATCTGCTGCTGGGAGCGATAATTGCTATAGTGTGTGGCCAGTATATATATTCCAAAAGGATTGGAACTCCATTAACAAGACTGTCTGTGGTTTGTTCTCAAACTTTAGATAAGTCTGTAGTGTTTACCCAGTAAGTCTAGTTAATATAAAAGGAAAAGGTTAAGGTACTGAAACTTTAACTGCATATTTATATGCCAACACAGCAACCAAAATGATGTCTAGGGGTTTAGCAAGCAGTAAGGATAATTTGCATGTTTCCAGGGACTAGGTTCACACTTTATTTCTTCCTGAAGTTTTATCTTTACAATATGCAAACGTTTAAATATATTTTGTTTTAGTACAGGTACAATAACATTTAAGAGAACTATGACAGTATTATTCCTATATCCAGGATATTTATGCCAGGACTGTAACTCGGGGTGTGCAATAGATGCGGCTGCCCAGCTTAACAGGGGCTCCAGTAAGTTAATATTTAAGGTTAAATTGGTTTGGAATTCAGGTCAGGGGGCACCATTATTTCTTTTTGCCCCTCAGTGGTGCACCCAGAGGGGGGTCTCTAGACATCCAGAAACCACACTGAAAATGTGAAAATTCTAAAAAGGGGTGTGGCTTTGTGTTTACCGTGAAAGGGATATGGCTTTGCAGTCATGTGGGGCAGGTTTACATAGTGGAAGATGGCAATGGCCTGTGCTGCAATAGGGAAGCAGGTGGGGGATGGTGAATGGGTCACAACAAATTCAACAGTGCTAATGCACTGACAAGCTCTGGTCCATTGTGTAATGTGCTCTACTATTGCTATGTGTACCTTCAAAATAAAACTACTATTTTAATGTTTGAAAGAAGAAACTCATAAATCACCTAAAAAAAATATATAAAAAAAACAGGACTTGTTACAGCCAATAACCAATGCAATTCCTTAGGGCAGAATTTTTATTTTTAATTCTGTTCTAAACGTCCTGCTTTCACAGAAAACGTTAATGGATGTCTTAGCAGTCAGATAGTACGACCATATTATCAGTATTGTCATTTTACATGTTTATTTTTATTTATTTTTTTAACAGTGCCATCACATTAAGGTCTCTATTTACTTACCTTCCTCGTTCCCTGTGAACGAAGCTGCATCAGGCTCGCTTATCATCGCAGCGAGCCTGGATTTACAAATACTCACCCCTCCTGCGAGGTCCCGCGGTGATCCACCGGGTCCCCGCAGTACTTCACATTCATGTGATGCATGAATGAAGTACTGCACATGCCATGCACAGTAGCTCTCATTTGGGACTTAGAAAAATGTCAGTGCCGACATGAGAAACACTACGCATGTGCTGTGTATTCATGCCGGGACCAGACAGCTGCAGCCCGACGGGACGCCCGGACAGGTGAGTTTAATAATTTTTACTTATTTATGCGCAGGACATGAGAAACACTGCACATTCTCAGTGTTTCTGTTTAGGCACTTTGAAATTTTTCCAAGTCCTGACATGAGAAACACTGCGCACGTGCAGTGTATTCATGACGGGACCGGACAGCTGCAGCCCGACGGGACGTCCGGACAGGTGAGTAATGTTTATTCCTATTTTCTATGGGGTTTATTCATTTATTTTTTAACTTATAAAAAATGTATTTTTTTTATTCTTTTTTTTTTTTTTACTGGGGGAGTATTGTTATGTATTCCGATGGTCTCCCCCTACATACCCCCCTTTTCCTCCCCCAAATAACAGCTATTAGGAGTATTTGGAGACATCACCTGAATACTTACCACTGACGCCAGCCTAAGCGAAGTGTAAAACTCAGTTCCGACGTTTTGTAAATATGTGACACTTCATTTTAATGCAATAGGGCCAGTTTTGAAGTGAAAACTGGCCCTATCGCATTAAAATAATCTTTGTAAATAGAGCCCTAAGTAGCTTAGTAAGTAGCCATTTTAAACAGCCCTTCACATCAACCTCTGCCATATAACAGTCTAATTCCTAACACACACACACAGGCTAGGGGTCATTTTAGTTTTATGTGGGGTCTGGGATTAGCATATGTGTGCCATGTCCAGACCCTTAATACAAGGCAGTAAAAGCAGAAATAAACATGCCAAAAAGGTCCATTTCCTAGGAAATGTTTATACGGTCGTAATATAACCTTGATCCTAAATAAAACATCTACATGGAGTCCTTAAAACGTATCTGCAGATTCAGCCCTTACAAAAGGAATAGCAGTGCTGTATGGTAAGAAATGGCATCGCATGTGTGTGGTGAGGAGGCTGTGCGGACACTGGAGGGAGCTGTGCCCCGTTCCTTCCCACCAACCACCCGCTACACGTCCGTCTCTCTCCCCTCCCAGGGGGCATGCAGGGGAGGGGGAGACGGCTGGCTCGGAGTGGATGTGAGAGGACGGGAGGAGGGGAAAGCGGGTGCTGCTCTTCCCGCTCCATGGTCAGGAGGAGGCAGCACTGCTTGTCTATACCCCTCCTCCAGGGAGACCAGGCTCTGGAAATCCTGTTTGCAGCGCTGTTCCGACAATGGCGACCCTGAAGCAGATCCTATCCCTCTGTCTTCCCTCCGTTCCTGCCCTTTAATTGTAGCATACATCTCCCGACCAACTGTGAATTAGAGAGAGCGAAGAAACGTCCGAGACTGCTCCACTGAGAGAAAGAGAGAACTGTGGCGTGTAACGTGAGACACCCAGGGATCCTGCACTGTGAGAGAGAGGTAAGGGAGCTGAGCACAAAGAGGACCGGCTTGGGAGACATCGCAGCAGCAGAGCCATCATAATGCTAGAAAGGGGCCCAGCCTGGGAGACATAACAGCAGCAGTCTCGTCCCTGTGTAGGGTCACAGAATGAGAGGGAGGTGCACATATAGGGGCAGTAAAGTGTAGAGGTGGCAGGTCAGTTTCAGTGAAAGAAGAAAAAAAGGAGGGGTGGAGAAGGTCCAGGGAACCAGCCTTGCTGGATAAAGGTGTTTTATAAAGGGACAACAATATGACAAATTCTTAGAACAATAGAGCTGCACCATGTGGAATATTAGCACATAACAAAGATGGCATGGGCTCCAGCGCATCGCAATTCACACGAGCTGCTCTTCAGTGATTGTGTATAGTGACATATTGTTCCCTTATGATTTCTGCTCTTTTATTGTAAAAGTAAATAAGATGCCACTGTCAGTGTGCTGTGACCGATCAGACCCTACTACTATAGTCACAATGAATCCCTCATCCTTGCCATGACGGGCACCTGTGTGACCCAAAGATTCTTTCTTTGTTGATGGCAGAATGGTTTGTAATAGTGTTTAAAACACTTTTGTAAGGTGATGACAGCTATAGTATTACATTTAGGCATGTTTCATTGATGACATTTTTTTTCTTGAACCAAGACATTTTTTTTAAACAGAGTGGCACAGGGCCCTGAATTGCATGTCAACAGGCAATACATAAGTAGTAAATGTTTTTATATATGATGTTTACATGAGACTCCAATTGTGATATTTTTTTTATTACACTGCAATTTTTGCATCTTCTTGGTGGTGGTATCTTTTTGTTCCTACTTGGCTATTTGAATGAGCCTAATTGGCGTTACATTTAAAGTGTTCAAATTATACTTATGTTGTCATATGTGGCACATATAAATTAAGCTGCTGGAATTACTGTTAATGTGTACAATTACTTATGTTGTCATATGTAGCACATATTTTTAGGTTTAGTGCTTCCTGGTTTTACTTTAATATATGAGTACTGTTCTTGGACAGTAAAAAAAACCTGTTTTCAAATGCTTGTCTGTCATAATGTTTAAAATAAGTAATATTGCAGTGTTTTGATTTATATTTAGCAAAATGTAAGTAGTTTATGATGAAAACAGGGTGGGTTAAAAGATGAGTCTACAATGCTCTGCAATTACAGTTTCGCTATTAACATTTTTGGATGGTGTAAAATATAGATTTGGTGAATATTTGCAACTACTGTTTCATTGATACACTTGTTTATTCAGTACAAAAGACACTGTGAGACCAAGTGAATATAAATTTGTTAACACATTGGTTTTGCACGCTTGACTATTGGTTTGACAGTGGTTATTTGCTGATGTACTTCTATTTCAATATTGAATGTATTGTCTTGACTTTTTAAGACGAATTTCTTAAAGATAACTATTGTATAATTTCTTCATTTAGAAAACAATTCCTTGTTATTTTATTTTACAAGTAATCATCTAAGGATATAGCTTTAAGTTGGGACTTTTTGCATTGACTTGCAAGTAAACAACACTGGAATTGTTGTCACAGCAGTTGTTAAAAGTCAGTGATAGGCAACAGGTGGCTTTTCTCTGTACTGGTCTCCAATATATTTGTTATCATTTATTACACTTGTTTTAAGTCTCTGTTGGTATGGTATTACATATAATATCAGTACCATATAAATGTCAGTGCATGGTACTATTATTTCACAGGAATGGTACTCACCTAGGTTGTATTAGCCATTGCATCATTCAAGATGTATGGATCACTGTTATCCTGGGAAAATAACAAACCTATGTGAGACTAGAGGTTACAGCATAGGATGGATATGATCATTCATTATCTGTAATTACAATGACCTTGAATTGATTGTACTTAAACCAAGCAAGTCAAATTTTTGTGCAAAACAACATAAAAAGCCTCCATAACCCTACACTGTAAACAATCAGAAATTTAGACTATATATTTTATTATATAAACTGCTTGTCATTTGATTTGACTTAAATAATTCACATTCAAATGTCAGTAACACAGCATGTCTAACGTAGTGTACGTTTTCTTGTTTGTCACACTCCATTGACCTGAATACTTTTGGACAGTGCTGGCAACTTCAGTTCTTGCAAATTGGGTCTAAGGTTCATTGAAAACCTTAAGCATTAAACTGGCACCAATCATTGACCAGCCCTTTATCCATGAACGTAGTAAAGTGTTATTCATCTGACCACATCTCATTCTTCCACCCCTGTGAATGTCAAACCCTGTGACGTTTGCACCACTTATCATGTACTTGTGTGTGTTGACAGAAGACAATGTCTTCCAAGCACTACAACCTGTGAATTTCCTTTACTTTGGCATTAATATATTATATATATGTTATTGCAATTCTCATCTGTGATTGCGACTTGCAGCTTCCAGCCATGAAAATGACAAAAGAGAGCAAATAAAAAATAAAAGCACAAACAAGGTAGCAGGAATTATGTGAACAAGAAGAGCTGATAGGCATTAATAAAGGTGTGTTTTAAGGGTGTTTTTTAAAAAAAATTTAAGCTTGCCATCCTGGTGGAGTGGGGCGGTGTGTTCCAGAGGAGGGGGCTGCTCAAAAAAAGTCTAGATGCACAAGTGGTTAAGTGGTTAGGTGGTAAGGGAGGAGGCCAGGAGATGATCAGACAAGAAGCAAAATGGATGAGATGGAATGTGTGCTGAAATCAGATTTGAAATGTTGGGAGGGGCTGAGTTTTTGAGGGCTTTGAAAGTGAAGATCGTTAACTGGATTCTGTGGTGGAAGTGGAACTAGTGACACAATTGCGAATGGGAGTGGCTGAAAATGTATAGATTTCTCTTAAGAGGGAGAAAGTTGCAATAGTCTAAACCAGTGGGTGAAGTGATTGAATGTACATTTAGAAGAGATGGTATGGAAACAGAAAATAATGAAAGTGAATGGAGATATATGGTTGTGGTTCACCGCTCCCCAGACCGCACCATTTTCAAACAGCGTAACAGCGACAGGTAAGTTTTCTTACACCTAACCCTAACAGTCTCCTTCCTGCAACATAACTCTAACCTGTCCCTCACCCTAATCTTAACCCTTCTCTTACCGCAATCTAACCCTAACCAACCCCAACCATAACCATTGTTGTTCCCCAGCCTAATATTTCCCTCTCTGGAGCCTAACACTAACCCTTCCAGTCCCACAGCCTAAGTCTAACCAGAACGACTACCTTGTCAAAGATGGGCCATTTTACATGGTACCCTTTCAGGAATGTAGATTTTCTGTTCTAAACTGCAGCCGGGAAGAAGCACAGGTATATATGAGAAATCACAATGGTGGTGAAAGAATAGGCCTGATCCAGGAGATGTGGCAGGACTTTTCTTATACATTGAGTGTATGTAAACTTCTTGTGGTCAGGAAAACTCCAGACAAAGGTGTCTCCAAATCTCCCCCTACATTTAAATATGATTTCTTCTAAACATTCTGGGCCTGATTCACACTTAAGAATCTGCGTAGTTTTAGGTGCGTATATTTAAGAACGGATGCACTGCGCATGCGTAGTAACTTTTATACGCTGTTTACGTTGGACTTACACATGCAAATTACGTCCTTATACATTATGCACCTAAAGTCTCTAGGTTCGTAGTAACATACGCAAAAATGGGCGTTCCATGAATAAGTAACTAGGCAGATACGCAGATTTGGGTGGAGAGAGGCATTTAAATGACCAAATGAAGGCGCGGTTATGCAGTTAAGTTCCTAAGTAGACGCCCTACGCATTCAAATGCGAACCTACAGTTAAGGGAGCCCTATGGCACTCGTAAGTCACATAAGAACCTGAAAACTGAGGGCGTGCTGAGGGAGTTGCCTTGCTATTAGGTGCGTATATTTAGGAACCTATCGCGTTCTTAAGCGTGAACCAGCCCCTCTATTATGATATTTGCTTAACTTACTAAGAATAATCATGAAAAACATGTAGGATGTACTCAGCCAGAGGTCTTTTTGTAATTAGTTTTCAACTGGGTCATAGATTACTGTTTCAAGTAGTTTAAGCCATAACCATTTTTATTATCGTGTTTTTCATTCTGCTCAATTTACCAATTACTTTTGATGATAGATAGGTATGCGGCTTCTAAAGTGTCTGAAGACTGCCCAGAAATATTCTGTCTATGAACATATAACTCTTCCACTGTGTTTCTTTATAAAGTACTTGAATGTATTATATATGGTTATATTTAAAATGCCAACATACTTTTGCATGATATAATCACAAATATGCAAGTTTATTGCAAATAGTGATTCTAGTATAGCCACTACAATAGGTTTTTAGGGTCAGTTCAGTTTAAATGTGGTTAAAAAAGAGAATAACAGATTCTCTTTTATGTTGTTTGTTAAACTATTGCCTACTCCAAACAGTTATTCTATATTTACCATATTATATAATATTTGAGGTGTAAAAAAAAAAGTAATGTCGATGCTAAATTGTACTTTCTCTTTTCGCAGCAAGTTTTAATGTTTTAGTATGAGCACTATTCACTCTATGGTATTCATGATCTCTAGCATCCGGAAGATGTAATTGAGCACTATTAGTGTGTGTGTACTTCTATGTCTACAAAATTGGACTAAACTAAACACTGATTAAGCATTGACACAGGGTAGGGCTTTTGCCATCTAAAACCCAAAGCAAAAATAGCAATTTTTACAAATTTGAATATATATTTGAATATTTTTTTACTTAACTGAATGAAAAACATACAGATATCTGTAATCTTTTGTTATGCCAGAGTTTTGTGTGATGATAAAAATGTTTAATTTTATTTTCATGTATCAGTCACGCAACCAAAATGTACTTATTTTTTGTTACATATTACTCTTAAGCTAGGTACACACTGGTATTCCTTGTAACAATCTGACGATTAGTCAATTCTGCACCTGAATTTTGTACTGTCCACACTAAAATGATTCCCCGCTGGATAATTCAGTACTTAAAGTAGACATTAGGCACCGTGGAGCTGCCAAAAATCAAATCATATGATGCAATGCAGTATCAGACTATTCTACAGCAATGTGTGAACGTAAACACTGGTAAGATGTCTGAGCAGTAGCGTAAGTACCGGGGGCAGGCACTTCTCCATTGTCCCTGGGCAGTGAGTGTGGGCAGTCTTGTGTCCCATCACCTTGTCACTGGCCGCTTTTATACCCAGCGCTTCCCTGTCCGTGTCCCTTTAGTGGCTGGCAGCAATACATATTCACCAGTTACAGGTTCATACACATACTCCTCCTCTCCACTTTCTGACATAATAGACTGTCAGTATGATGGGGGAATAGCACACCACTCTTGCCTCCAGACCCTGGGCTAACCTTACAACACTGTTTGAGATATCTGACAATTGTCACATGGTCTGCATAAGTGTCAGAAAACCCTCCAGTTTGTACCCAGCATTATCATCTGTATCCAATATATCTCATGTCCTTGGAAAAACTGCTGCTGGAGCTCACCCTTGAACATACTGTTAGAAAGTACATAGCTATATTTTTTCCCTCCCCTCAATCCCAAATGTAATTACTGCAATAATAGCTCAATATTCTGATGTTTCATCAGGAAATACTTACTGTGCCAGTTAATGCAATGTACTTATTTATGTACACACAAACACACACAAGACAATGCAATTAAAATAGTCCACACATCTCTGCATGCAATTCATGAAAAAAGCACATTCTGACAAAAAACAAGATACAAAAAAGAGGTAGGAACAGAGCCTGAGACAGCGACACACACATCGTGTGGTGGTGGTGGTGGGGGGCATTAGTGTACTTCTTCAAAAGTAAAGCTTTGTATACACTTGTTGAATCTTCTTCAGATACAATTCCAGACCACAATTTTACAGCAGACCAAAGACACAGATACAACCATCTTTCCAGCCTGCATCTGCTGAAATGATTGCTTCACTGTACAATCTCTTCCAGTCTTCACCAGACGGTGGATTAGAATTGGTTAAAACAGTGGGGTAGGGTCTCCGACCAGATAACTAAGATTGGATGTTATAAGTGGTCTTGTGAGCGTGCACATTTATCCAATGTCTAACTAACTGGCTGGTTGGATTGCAATTGGATAAATGTGAACCCAGCTTTACAGGCAACACGTTGTTCTTTTTCCCAAATTACCCAGATCAGTGTGTTTTGTTGTGGAACTTGACACAGGACTGTCAGGCCTTGGCGCCACTAGAGGAAATCTGCCTCTGTTTAGTAGATTATATTTAACATGACAGTTTTTCTTTCTGTGTTCTGATATTCTGCTCCAGGGGAACCTTTTCTCTGCTAAGGGCCCTTTGAATATTTATAACATCATTTACAGGCCACACATAATTATCAACTTCAAAATTAGACTGCCATATTTGGTCATTTTGTAATTAACTCACCCCTAATATGAACTTTGGAAGGAAATGGTGGCAGTGTCCCGGAGATCCAGCTGCTACTACATGCAGGTTGTTTCCCAATGAGAGCTGTCAGCAGGGACGCAAAGGGCCAGATAGGGATCTGGAGCATGCAGGACCCTGCTGTGCGATTCAGCCCTCTCCTCTAGAGCACTGGAAGCAAAGTGACTTTGCGGCCCAGCGAATAGGAGCTATGGAGAGCACACACCCCCTACACCCCAGCCCGAGTCCCATCAGCGAAAGGCTAGACCAAATGATTTCAACTTTATTGTAAATCATTATGGTTTGAAGTATTATTCAACTGAAAATCTTTACATATATATATATTTTTTTTTTTAAATAAGTGCTGATTTCTTCTATCCATATTATTGCCCATATGTAATATACCCTTTATTATTAACATATATATGTTATGCAACGTTGTATATAGATAAAATCAATACTAATATTGATGTGCAAGTAGTTTTATGTGTGTGTGTGTGTGTGTGTGTGTGTATGTATAACAGTGATTATGAATAAATTTGCATTTTATTGTTTGTTATAGCTGGGAATTTACATAGACTGCATAGGGTACTATGTGGAATGAGGATGCTTTCCCACTAAATATTTTTACTAGTTGTTTAAATGAGCCTAAAATATTACCTAGTACCTCTGGCCCAGATTCAGAGTTAGAGAATAAGATAGGAAAGTCATCTGTTGCAACCAGTATTATGATTAAATGGTGATGTTTCCCATCCCAAGCCTAAATAACAGTGTAAAAGTGAAGCTGCTCAGTATCTGTGCAATAAACAAAAGCAAAGAATTCTCCCTGTATGCATAGAACACCATTAGTGTGACTTCCCCTGAAATCAGCATGGTTTTGTCCAGATGCAACTTTCCTCTCTTATTTTCAAACTCTGAATCTGGTCCTTAGTTTCTTATTTCACCATGGTGTCCGCAAAAAGAGCTTTAGTGTCTGAAAACAATGTTCTGAGTGTATTTCCTGGTACACGCACACAATTATCATTTTGTCCATAAGTCCATTTTTTATGGGATGTTTGTATTACCTATTTGTCTGACCTTCCAGTAATGCATTTTTGTATTACTCTTTTTCTTCCCAGAATATGCTGGCACTTCATAAATAAATGTTAATAAAATGCATTTCTCTTTCTTCCTAATTCACTATTTTGTAATGTCAAACTGGTATAAACTTACATTGGTAGAATGCCAACTATATCCTGTGAACAAACAAAAGTAAACTAAAGTTCTTTCTAGTCTATTGTCCTCTTTTATATAATGCAGCCCTCACATAATAACAAACTTGGTGATTGTTCAAAGCTGGTGAAAAGAAGACCAATTTATGAGCTTGTCATCCAGATTTACATGTTTCAGTATAGACATTACCTCTCAATCATGCAGCAATATTAATTGGTTTGCAGACAATCGGAAAACTTAGGATAGATGCTTTTTCCAGTGTTTGTGGATCACTCCAAATCTTTTTCTTGGGGTTCCATTTGCATTCAAGATGTTAGTTTGGATGTGGCAGCACAGAAAAAGGAAAGTTTTTTTAAACGGACTTAATTTAATTATTAGATTGTTAATGTTCGGTAACATTGGCAAAATGAAGCTTTCAGAGTCAAATGAAATAAAGTTAGACTCTAGCATTAAAAGTTAGTCCATACTCCTAAAATTCCCTCATTCGTTGCAATAATGGCCTTACTGAATAAATATGGTATTTCTAGCAGTGGTCGAAGTGGAAATTTAGAAATGGTGGTATGAAAATTTAGAAATAATAGAAGTGAATAGGGATTTAGTGCCAGTATAGCATACTCCCCAATAACCCCTCATTTGGAGCCCTGCTTTCTAGATAAATCCTCTAAGAGGCAGTCATGGCTATGGAGTAACTGAATGCTGTTAACACTGCTTGCTTGGGATTTTTCTAGTTTAAGCCCTGCTTTATTTCTTTTCCAGATGAATTGGTAATGGTACTTGTATAATAGTTTTATGTGAGCACATTGTTCCAATTAGTATACTGCCTGCCCAGCAAGCTTTTAAGATGTACTAGAAAGCTTACTTGGGTGATGGTATTAAAGGACAACCTTTATACAGTTCCCAATTAAGTCTCTAAAATACCTTATGTTGAAATAAGTTAAGGCCTTGTTAAATAAATAGATTGAGATACATTTTTTTCAGTCTTTTGGTAAAATACTTGTTAAAATGGGCTTAACCATTCAGTGAATCAAAGCTGTACAATAAATTGGTTAAAATGAAATAGTTAATATCCTGCTGCTTTTTTTGTTTATCTCTTGAACATTCACTTGCGTATTTTGTAGTCTGAATATTCATACATTTATTTTAGGGTGGTGTAACAGGGAAACAGAGAGCCAGTGATACTACAAATTCTGAAATATCATATTGCTTTTTGGGCAAAGGTACTAATATAACATGGTTCTCATGTGCTCTTCACAATATTCAGAGCATATCCTTGTAGGACATATTGGAAAATGTAATTTAAAGTATTTATATGTTCTCATTTTCCACTTATTAGACATAGACATTATTTATCCATTTGGCCTATGTGATGTGTCAGCATATACACAAAAGAGGGTTAGTTCACAGGAGGTACCTTGACGCTGGACAGGTGAGCTTAACCCAATATAGCTATATTGTGAACTAAACCTCCTTTTTATGTATGTGCTGACACATAGTGTTATATAATGTTTGTATGGAGCGCCGAACCTCTCTCGTTTCTTGTAGTTACATAGTGGGCACTTTTGGTCCTTGGCTGCACCTCTTCCATTTATATTTACACTTGCACACATTTCATATATTTGAATAGATACCTTGTGTTTTCTTGTTATAAATAATTTGTTGACTATTATTGTTCTAAAATTGCTACTTCTGTCTAGGTATTTTTAATACTCTTGATATTGCTATTGTTTATGGTGATGGATTATCCTGAAGTATTGGTTGAGGTTTCAAATTGTTCCAAATGGATGGCACAGATGCGTGCGCATGTGCAAAATAGGACAGTATTTTATCTTACTATACGCAAATAAGACGTTTGTCGGAAGTGTGGATCTGGTCCAGTGTCCTATAAACAATATTCCTTGTCTATCATGAAAGCCAGTGAAGATTAGGTAAAGGTGCGGGTGCTGTGTTTTCTTTGTAATGTAGGAATTTGTAAAGCTTACAAATTTGGTTGCCATTATATGTATTGGAACAGTCTGAATGTGTGGGTAGACCAAGGATCCCTTCATACACACAGTGCCAGGAGAGTCCTTCATTGCTTAGTTAACTGAAACAGAGTGTTGTCTGTTTTTTTATATTATTTTTTGAAATCCTCCTCACAGCAGCAATATTTGTTTCTTAAAATGCTGTGTGTGGCATAATAGCTGGTCACACACTACATAGATTATTGCTCCGATAAATGGGACGGTCCCGATATTCGCTGTCAGTCATGGCTGGAGTTTCCTATGCAGCATGTGCTATGGAGGAAGGCTGCCAACAGCAGCAAGGACAGGGCAGCCAGTCTCCTCTGCTGCCCCAGAACAAACTAATGCCAGGCACTGCCCCCAGAACTGCCTCAGACACAGCCTGTCAGTGTGGGGGGTTCTGCAGCACTATGCGCCCCTCTTCCTCTGTGTTCAATGACAGTGCAGGCGTACACTAGAGAAATTTTTTGTCAAATACACAATAATTGTATGGTTAGGCCAATAAGTGCTATAGTTTGTGGACAGCTTAAGGCTTATGTATGTATTTTGTGATTAAAGTAACTCCCACAAATCTGAATGTCGCTGGCACAAATCTCGCTCTCCTGATGGCTTTTTAACTACAAACAATTATTACACTTGTAGAACAGCCCTCGACAATGCCAAACAATCCTACTTTCAATCTCTCATTTCTACTCAGGCTTCTAACCCCAAACGCCTCTTTCGTACAGTTAATTCCCTACTGAACCCTCCTGTGCACAATCCACCAACCACCATCAGCACCCAAGATCTTGCAATGTACTTTAAGAACAAGATAAGAGAGGAATTATCCTCTTATTCCTCATTTACTAACATAGGGCCAGATCCTCAACTACCGCTGTCTTCCACAGACGGCGGTAATTTGCCTATAGATAGCTACTGCGCATGCGTAATCTACGTATTGTTTCGGTATGTAGATTGCGTATATGCGGACTTAAAGATTGCATATGCACAATATACGTACCGAAACGATAGATTATGTACTATAGTTACTACGCACGTGCAGTAGCTATCTATAGGCAAATTATGGTAGTCTGTGGAAGAGACGTTGAGGATCCGGCCCATACTGTCTAACCACCCTCCACCCTCTGGCACTTGGTCCTCATTCTATCTCACAAATGAAGGGGAAGTATCTGCTCTTTTCTTCCTACTCTACTACCTGCCCTCTTGATCAGTACCCTCACAAGTTAGTCGATGTCTATCTTCTGTGGTTATTCCAACCTTACAATCTTTTAGTTCTATCTTAAGACTGGTATCTTTCCCACCTTATTCAAGGATGCACTGGTTACTCCAATTCTGAAAAAACTAAACTCGGACCTAATTCTGCCTCAAATTACCATCCCATTTCCCAGCTCTCATGTCCTTCAACGCTGCTTGAAAGACTTGCCTACACTCGCCTCACTCACTTTCTTTCCTTACACAATATTCTAGATCCTCTTCAGTCAAGCTTTCGTTCTCAACATGCCACAGAAATGACATTGACCAAGGTGGTCAATAATTTCATCTCTGCTAAATTTAAAGGTCTCTACTAATTCTCCTGAATCTTACTCCTGCTTTTGACACTGTTGATGACTTTCTTATACATATGTTACAATCCCTAGGTATTAAGGACACAGCCCTTTCTGGTTCACATCCTACCTGTCGAACTGCTCTTTCAGTGTTTGCTTTTCTACCTCTCCTCCCCTTCTACTATCTGTTGGAGTACCATAAGGCACAGTCTTGGGTCCATTGTTCTTTTCTATCAATACCTCTAAAGTCATTCAGTTTTCATTATCATCTCTATGCAAATGATACATTAATCTACCTATCCACTCCTGATCTATCACCAACCATGCTCAAGAATGAGTTTCTGCCATTTCATCCTGGATGTCCCCCTGCCATCATTAAACTCAGTGTTTCAAAAACAGAGCTATTAATATTTCCTCCTGCCAACAAAAGCTACCACTACCTCTCATTCATGAACCAATCATCTCCTGCATTGATTACTGCAATTCTCTCTTTATTGGACTCCCAAGATATAAAGTTACTCCTTCCTTACAAAACGTTCAAATAAAGTTAGTCCACTGTGTCAGTCTCTGCATTAGTTGCCTGTTTACCACAGAATGAAATACAAAATACACTTGCTAACCAATAAAGCCATACCTATAACCCATAAAGTCAACAAAACTGCACCTGCATGCATATCCTCACTTATCTCAAGATATATCCCAGCTCGCTCTCTCAGATCATCAATCTCAGATTTACAAATCTCATATATACATAAATGCTCTGATTCCCGGTTACAGGACTTCTCCCAGGCTGCAACCACTCTCTGCATAACCTTCCTCATCCATTAATACCCCGTTCACACTGAACGGGGCACAGAAACTTCACCTTTGGTGTAATTTATTTACTATTGCCCTGGCAACAAGTGTTGCCAGAGCAACAGTAAACAAATTACACAGTGTGATGACTCACACTACTGACAGGGCAGACCCAGGTCCCAGAATTTTCCGGGTCTGCCCTGCAATGTAAATAGGGTCTGTGACTGGATCATACAGCACTGAGAACTTTTACCATTGTGTGATGTATAGCACTTGGCATTATTTATCACACCCACTGTCCTATAGCGTTTAAGCCTATGACCAGGACCCCTCTACCCACCCAGTCTGTTCGTTACTACCCAGTTTTATTTATACTAATTGTTAAAATCATAAAGCGCTACATAATATGAACTATATGAAAACCTGTTAAAAAGGCTGATTGCTTTAAGAATGTAATTGTTTTTCCATTAACTTAAAAATGTTAACATTGCAATGAAGTTGCCCTTCCCCTAATGTGTAATCCTGATTGTATCCTGATATTTTTCATTTTAGAGATTTATTGCACCCATTGCAACCACCTTCATTATTGAAGTCTGGGAGAAAACACTGGGTTTTGGTTGTTGCTGTGGTTGATGTTTCATGAGAGAAATACATGAAGTGTTTTAGAAGTATATCGTCTTCTCCAACCTGTATTGTTTCTGCCAGGCAAAAAGAAATGATCAGTGATATTGTAGACCGGACCAGCTACTGCTTTTAATGTAATATTTCTCATTTTGATGTTTCTGCCTTGGTTTTAGAGCTTTGCTGAAGGGAGTTGTCATGGCAGCTTGGCATTTCCTCTAGCAGCGCACCCGCTGACATTAATATAATAGTCTGATCAGCGACGCTACCTGATAGCTCATGACTTGTTTTCCTGCATACTAATACTGCCCATTCCTCTTGTTTTCTGCTTAGACGCCCAGTGCTTTCTTTCTGGGTAAAATGGAACACAATAGAGTTTTATATCAGCACTCATTCTTGTTTAATGATGTAATGCTTAATATCATGCAAGTTAATAGTAGTATCGTCTCACTACTTTAGAGGATATTTCTAATAAAGAAAACAAAATGGTTTGTATTGCCAAAGCAAACTGGATAAAGTTTTTCTTGTGCAGTTTACAAAACTGAATGGTCACATTTTCATGAATGTCCACCAGTGTCAACTGATACCAGAAAAAGTATGTCGTTCATACATAGTGACCGCCAGTGACCAATGTCATGAACATTTAAGCCAGTAGTTAATTCCATGTTACTGTCAGGTAAAACTTAAGTCACCATGTTTTTAGAAGGTTTTTTTTTATAATTCACAATAGTAATTTAATTACTGGCACAATGGAAGTTTTTGTTTAAGAATATCTTATGTTGGAATTTTGATAATTATATGAAAACTTAGTATGATAAGTTATCAAGATTTACAAAACGTAAAAATAAGTGTCCAGGTTTAAAATGATCGAGAAACTTACATAGAGTATTGACTTTGTATTACCATTTGTTAAGCATGTGAATGCACACTGTTTTTCTATAAGAAGGTGACTACATTGTCCTTCAAGATTTAGTTACAGGAAGTATGCATTGTCAGGTGGTATAGAGGCTTATGAGAGTATACATTCTGATGCTGGCCACACGCTATACCATAACAGGTGCTAGCTAGTTCTGGAGTGAATAAATCAGAGGGAGTGTGTTAGAGTTTTTAATACATGGAGGATTGTAAATTTGGAGACAATGCTGAGAGAGGATGCTGGAACAAAATGTGGAATGGATGGACTAAAAGTTGGAAGAGAGACTTGATAAAAAAAAATCCAGTGTGTATGAGTAGACAAGCTAAAAAGTTTTTCATACAGAAAAAGGGGTTTGTACAGGAAATGGCCCATGAAATAACACCATAGGTTACTGCACTGGGTAACACAAACCCTAGTGACACCATTGCTGTCCTTTTTTATTCTATTGGCATGGTTTTCCACAATTGTATACCCTCAGGTCCCGACAAACATTAATCCACCCCTGTTCTTGCTGAATTCCAATCTCTTTCATAGTTTGCTTTGTAACATTTGCCATGTTCCTGTTTGTTTCTCTTCATTGTATACTGTTACTATATAACCTAGGTGTAGAGGGAGGAAATACGCTATGGACTCCCTACATGTTGAAGTAAATTTAAGCTGTGCACAGTGCACAAGGCTAATAACATATAGGTGCTAGAACTCTCCTTTCTTTACTCCCAGGATTCTGTGCACATAACAGGCAAAGTAAACAACAGCAGCATTCATCTAGTATAGCTGATAGGAAAATATCTATTTATTTGCCTTTGCAGATAGCGTTTAAAGTGG
>WWET01000185.1:511144-522013 GCA_011038615.1 Limnodynastes dumerilii | reverse complement strand
ACGTCATAGTTACCAACTCTCCTTGAATATCAGGGAGACTCCCTGAAGATTGGGTGATCTCCCTGATTCTAATTTCATCCATTGAGGTCTATGGAGATGACCAATTTCATGGAGGCCAAGATGTAATGTAAGAATCTTGTTAATCAGCTGCAGCGTCACTTTTAGCTTTTCTATAAAGATAGTTATGAAAGTATTCACTGACAATTTAATAATCAATAAATACTGACATTTTTATTGTAAAATAGGTTTCCTGGCAGTGCTAAATATACCTATGGGTGGAGCTATTCACAGGACACACCTCTTTGGCGCTACAGGACACACCCCTTTGGTGTAGCACCTTGATAGTGCTCTTACAATCTCCCTGATATTCATTTGCAAAAGTAGGCAACCATGACCTACGTGCGTATATTCTACATTACTTGCGTAAATAAAGTTACTACACATGTGAAAACGGATCCATGAATATGGTCCATTGTCTATAATTAATAACCAGCTTTAATCAATAAATAGTCCTTTTAATCCCCAAACAGATCAAAAATCAAATATGAATGTAAAAACCACACCAGCATAAAACAATAGGAAGCCCCCCCCCCCGCCCCATTTATCAGTTTCCCTGACAAGTCCACATGTTCTTTAGACCATTTCAATTATAAAAATGATTCCCCGCTAGCCCCATTATTGTTTTCCTGCTGTTCTCCTAAATAGACTAATTGCCTCATTGACTCCTATTCCCTTCTCTACCTGTGCTTCTCATCACACCTTTCCCCCTTTTCACACCTATTCCCCTCTTCACACTTTGCTCTCTTCTTCACATCTGACTTTCCCACCTCGCCCCTCTGATTCTTTGCACCTCCTTGAGTCCTTTTTCTTTCCTTACAATCCCCCTCTCCAGTCCCTTACCTTCATTCTTCAATACTGGGTCTCACACACAGACATGGAGCACAGAGTGTGGGGATGATGTCACTGCTCGGCGCTTCTGCATTAGAACTATCTGCCCCTGTCTGATCCTCTGCCTGTCACTTCCCCTGCTCTCACCTATCTCTGCCTGTCACATATGCCTGCTTGTGGTCATGCAGGCAGATCTATAGTGCTGGATCTCTGTTCTTCTCAATGACTGTGACTGTACTTTTCAGTCACACTGTCATTGAGAGGAACAGAGACCAAGCGCTACAAAGCTGCCTTCATCACAGTTGCAGGCTCATGTGGGCTGCCCGGTGCCCCCTAAGTGCCTACTCTGCCTATGCCTAGGGCTGGCCCTGTTAGCAAATGTTTTGGTTCCCAGTGACAGGACTTTTGCCAAGTGTGGATTATAGCTGTATGTCCTGTGAAGATCTGAGAGAGTAAGCGGGGATGTATCTTGAGATGAGTGAGGATATGTATGCAGTGTTGCTGACAGGTTAGCAAAAGGCTTTTTTTATTTGATTCTGTAAAATACAGGTAACTAATGTAGAGACCGACAGAGTGGACTAACTCTAGAAAAGAAACAAAGGGAAAAATTGCCCCAGCACACTGCCATAAACCAGTAACAAACTATACTGTTCTATCTGTAAAATAAAACACAGAAATGTTCGAGGAGAACATTGCAATAATCAATGCAGGATATTATTAATGCATGAATGAGAGTTTTTGCAGGGTTGTGTGTGTGATATTTGTCTATTCTGGAAATGGATTTAGAAACCGATTGTATTTGGGTAATAAAGGACAGTTCAAAGTCAAGGGTAACACCTAAGCATCAGCTTTATGAGTAGGGATTTTTTCAGTGTTATCAATAGAAATAGAGAGGCCAGGTGGGAAACTTTTATTAGCAGGTGTAAAATATTAAATCAGTTTTGATAGATTAAGCTTGTGATGGTGGGAGGACATCCTAGATGAGAGTCATTTGATTACACGGGCCAACACAGTTGGTAAGATTTACTGAACTGCGCAAAATTAAAAATTGAGATGTTGCCCATAGCAACCAATCAGATTCTAGCTTTTCCTGTCCTATTACATACGAAGGAATGTTGGCTACAATCTGATTGGTTGCTATGGGCAACCACTCCACTTTTTTCCTTTTCCACAGTTTATTAAATCTATCCCCAGGATTGAATAGGTAGCATAAAAGGACATCCTAGATGAAATGGTTACACGGGCCTGATGAGATTTGTGCAGACTTTCCCTAACAAGTCATCCATGGGTGTTTTGAGCTAAGATTGCAGTTACATTCTCTTCAGCAAGGAAAACGGCAGGGGTTTGGTTTCCACCATATGTACATTAACTGCTCTGGGTACTATTCTCCTTAAGGATGCTGAGCAGTTGTTTAATCCACTTTGGACAAATAATCTTGGTTTGGAAGATGCTAAATGAAATGGATTTCCAGAATACTCTGAGCCCTCTAGTAGAAATGACAGGAGCTAGTTTGTGAATATCTCACAGAGAGCAAGTTTCCCAGGCAACCTCTGAATCCACTCGTTGAACTTTACCTAATATTGGGAGTAGAGATAATTGAGTTGACATTCTCATTTGCTGACTTTTTTATTGAGTTTGCTGTGCATAAAGGCTCAATTTGGAAGTTAACATTCATGTGCTTTCCATACTTTGGGGTAAGTCCCATAAGCACGCTTCCAGGAAATGCTGCAGGTTAGAACCTGATTTACAAAATGTCCGCATCTAAAATCTCTTTGGGACCACAAGCATCACCTGACTGCTGATACTAAATTCCTGCTAATATTCTAGTATTACTAAATAGTTCCCTCACAATTGTATGTTTGAATAATGAATAAATGAAAATAAAAAATATATAATATATATAAAAAGTGAAAACTAGTGCAATCAAGCACACATTGCTGTAACACAGCAGATAGCAGGACTGAATCAACATACCCTTTCACCTCAGCCAATAAATAATGGTTGTTTACTTTAGCTGATTAACAACTACTTGTGTGTTTTGTTTTCATTCTCTATTATTTATAGAGGGACCTCATTGTGAGGGTCACCATGCACCACATAATTGTGTACTCAGGGGTTTTCACAGGGAGGGTGTTTAACTTTTTAAAATCTTACCATGAAGGATGTACCAGAGTCACATTTCCGTGGTCTATATAACTTTAGCATATGTATTTGATGTTTGAAAATTGGGAAAGCCTCTTGAATAAATAAATAGATACTATACCCAGTTTGCAATCATTACATTATTTATTTACTTTAAAGAATAAGTACATGTTCTCTGCTTCAATGCCTTTTCCTGCATGTACCCTAGTCAGAGGTTAACTGCCCTCAACAGATCCATACCTTTTATTTGACATGCAAAACTCATTACTTAAGGCAATGTTGTAAAGGCATAATACTACTTCCTTGTTGCTGCTTTTACAGTTTCATCTGCAGTTTGGGAAATACAGGCCTGTGTGGAGTTTTCACTAGTTGTCACTAAATAAAGACAGACATTCAAGACTAAGTTGTACAGTCAGGTTTCTGTAAAGCACTCAGGCAGTCCTGCCTACAGTTTGTCATAACACTGCCTAGAAAAAGCTGTTTGCCAGATATCTCCCACCCTGAACTCTCAAGTAAAAGCAGAGCAGAGCTGCCTTGTGTGTCCTCTACAAAGTACACTGTGTACCAGAAAAGTGGGTTGAAGAAAACACCCCTTATTACAAGGCAGTTCTCTTGGTTCATCATTAAACTAACTCTTTTTACATGTTACTTATTAAATAAAACTTGTACATGTTCAATATTGATCCCTCATTGTTGAATAAACAGAATTCATTGCTGAGCGAGCATAGTACTATCATATCATATTAATATCAAATAAAATTACAAAAAAGACATCTGTGTTCTCTGTGTGTGAGGAAAGAAGCAGAATTTTTTTTATTATAAATTACCCCAACAGTGTTCCATGTTGTTCCTAGTTACAGGAATTTGTGTATAATGCTTGTCTGTGCTACGCTTCCTTTTTGTTTTTAATAATTCATATTTTATATGTTCTTTGTTATCAATAAAATGTACTCGTACACCCATGGCATGTGTACACACTCACTATGGGACTAGTTCTCACTAAGGAGAGTGGCAATTGGTGAGGACCGTTGCGAGTCCCCACTGCGAAGGCTGCATTACAAAGCAGGGACAGCCGAAAGCCAGTAAGCTGAACACAAATGATTGAGGGTGAATTGCACCTTGTAATCGAATGGACACTGATGTGGTATTGTGTGAAGCATGTTTGCCGTTTTACACTTGTCTGACTCATAGTGTAACCCCTAAAGATCACAATAAATCTTACAATGCAGTGGAATATGTCATCAATTGATGAGACCCACTACTGCCTGCACTTTCTGCCACACAACTGGGGTGAGGCATAGCAATCAATCCCCGGAGCACCAAACACGGTGCTCCGAAAGGTGGGTGGCTAAACTAACCCTAACCCTTCCCCTAATTGTAACCCTAACCCTACCCTTCCACTACCCTAACCCTCTCTTCCCTACAGCCTGAACCTAACCTTCCTTTCCCCGCAGCCTGACCCTAACCCTAACCCTTCCTTATCCATAGCCTGACCCTAATAATCCCTTCTCTATAGCCTAACCCTAAGACCTCCCTCCTTGCAGCCTGAGCCTAACCCTTCCTTCCCTAACACTAAAAGTCCCCGGAGAGGTTGCTCACCTCTCCGGAGCTGTCAGCGGCGGGTCCAGCGGGTGTGTGAAAATTAATGGGTGAGTATCTGATACTAAATTCCTGCTAATATTCTAGTATTACTAAATAGTTCCCTCACAATTGTATGTTTGAATAATGAATAAATAAAAATAAAAAATATTATATAATCTATATATATAAAAAGTGAAAACTAGTGCAATCAAGCACACATTGCTGTAACACAGCAGATAGCAGGACTGAATCAACATACCCTTTCACCTCAGCCAATAAATAATGGTTGTTTACTTTAGCTGATTAACAACTACTTGTGTGTTTTGTTTTCATTCTCTATTATTTATAGAGGGACCTCATTGTGAGGGTCACCATGCACCACATAATTGTGTACACAGGGGTTTTCACAGGGAGGGTGTTTAACGTTTTAAAATCTTACCATGAAGGATGTACCAGAGTCACATTGCCGTGGTCTATATAACTTTAGCATATGTATTTGATGTTTGAAAATTGGGAAAGCCTCTTGAATAAATAAATAGATACTATACCCAGTTTGCAATCATTACGTTATTTATTTACTTTAAAGAATAAGTACATGTTCTCTGCTTCAATGCCTTTTCCTGCATGTACCCTAGTCAGAGGTTAACTGCCCTCAACAGATCCATACCTTTTATTTGACATGCAAAACTCATTACTTAAGGGAATGTTGTAAAGGCATACCACTACTTCCTTGTTGCTGCTTTTACAGTTTCATCTGCAGTTTGGGAAATACAGGCCTGTGTGGAGTTTTCACTAGTTGTCACTAAATAAAGACAGACATTCAAGACTAAGTTGTACAGTCAGGTTTCTGTAAAGCACTCAGGCAGTCCTGCCTACAGTTTGTCATAACACTGCCTAGAAAAAGCTGTTTGCCAGATATCTCCCACCCTGAACTCTCAAGTAAAAGCAGAGCAGAGCTGCCTTGTGTGTCCTCTACAAAGTACACTGTGTACCAGAAAAGTGGGTTGAAGAAAACACCCCTTATTACAAGGCAGTTCTCTTGGTTCATCATTAAACTAACTCTTTTTACATGTTACTTATTAAATAAAACTTGTACATGTTCAATATTGATCCCTCATTGTTGAATAAACAGAATTCATTGCTAAACGAGCATAGTAATATCATATCATATTAATATCAAATAAAATTACAAAAAAAGACATCTGTGTGTGAGGAAAGAAGCAGAATTTTTTTTATTATAAATTACCCCAACAGTGTTCCATGTTGTTCCTAGTTACAGGAATTTGTGTATAATGCTTGTCTGTGCTACGCTTCCTTTTTGTTTTTAATAATTCATATTTTATATGTTCTTTGTTATCAATAAAATGTACTCGTACACCCATGGCATGTGTACACACTCACTATGGGACTAGTTCTCACTAAGGAGAGTGTCAATTGGTGAGGACCGTTGGGAGTCCCCACTGCGAAGGCTGCATTACAAAGCAGGGACAGCCGAAAGCCAGTAAGCTGAACACAAATGATTGAGGGTGAATTGCACCTTGTAATCGAATGGACACTGATGTGGTATTGTGTGAAGCATGTTTGCCGTTTTACACTTGTCTGACTCATAGTGTAACCCCTAAAGATCACAATAAATCTTACAATGCAGTGGAATATGTCATCAATTGATGAGACCCACTACTGCCTGCACTTTCTGCCACACAACTGGGGTGAGGCATAGCAATCAATCCCCGGAGCACCAAACACGGTGCTCCGAAAGGTGGGTGGCTAAACTAACCCAAACCCTTCCCCTAATTGTAACCCTAACCCTCTCTTCCCTACAGCCTGAACCTAACCTTCCTTTCCCCGCAGCCTGACCCCAACTCTTCCTTATCCCTAGCCTGACCCTAATACTCCCTTCTCTATAGCCTAACCCTAAGACCCCCCTCCTTGCAGCCTGAGCCTAACCCTCCCTTCCCTAACACTAAAAGCCCCCGGAGAGGTTGCTCACCTCTCCGGAGCTGTCAGCGGCGGGTCCAGCGGGTGTGTGAAAATGAATGGGTGAGTATGCTGATCAGCATTTACCCATTCAAAAAAAAAAAAAAATTCTAAGAAGACTGCCTATTCGAAATAGAGACAGCCAAAACGGAACTTTCAGCTGTCTCTATTTCTGAAAGCAGACCATCGCAACGGGGACTGCAACCGGGTTAATATCTCACTTATTTATGCTTATTTATGATCATTTTGGCAATACAAAAGGACCGCATATAGTGGGGGCAATTCTGCAATAAATTGTTGTTATACTTGAAAAGTTCAGTTTCTTTATTCCGCTTTAAAAAAAAAAAGTCCTATGGTAATAATTTCTATGGCTACATGTGTGCAACTTAACTAATATTGTTGATAACCTTGAGCCCTGGGTAAACATATGAACACACCAATGCACGTACCAAGAAAACAGAATATACTTTTTAATAGTGTCATCATATTTAGAATAATTACCTTGTGATATGTATAATAATAAAGGTTATAAGTTTTGTTTTTGTTTCTTTTTGTGTTTGTTTTTTTACTGTAAAGCATCTTAATTTTTTCCACATAAAATAATACAATTATGGTTACTTCCCTTTAGAATAATCTTAAAAAATACTGTGGTTTTGAACCAATATCATTTGCCTGAGTTTATAGTTATTGCATGTGTGAACCAATAACAGAGAAATATGACGATCAAGAATAATTTGTGCATTTGTTTAATGCTATTCATTTATATACACAAACAGTTAGTCATGGGGTTATCACTGATTTTTAATCTTTAAGGGAAAGTTTGTTGTTTTTTTCCCCCCAATAGGCTCAGTACAGACTAACTTAATTATATATGTGCTAAGAAGTTCCCTTTGCAGCTGCTCTAGCATAAAACTATTGTTCTATAAAGAATCCAAATAGCTCATTTTCTCATTTTTCTGTAAATAGGAATGAATATGAATATAATCATGGCTCGTTCATTGTATTTGTAAATGTAAACTGTGGAATTTTCCCAGAGAACCTGTGACTTTGATTTATGAAAGAGGGAACAATTTTGGATGGGATCCAGCACACAAAAACTACTGATTGGTGTTTGAAAAGCTATTGACTGCACTGTTAAGTATGACATCATTGTAGCAAACAGATACTTCTAGATGTACTTTGTGAATGAGTATCTGATAAGCTTATAATGCAATCGTGACCAAAGTTCCAGAGGAACATCTTGTTTCTTTGGTTACGTACATATAAGAATTTGATATGTGCGCTGACTGAAGGTTCAGCTCTGTCGCATACACTGTTTGCCATGAGACAGGTGTGTACATTGCAGAACACACAGGATCTGTGGCTCATTTCATCCCCTGTACCTTTGGAGCAGTACAAGTAAGCAATATTAAAGCAAGGAACACACTGGGGCTTTTCAGCAGTTAATCAATCACACAATCAAAAGACTGACCAGATATCTTACCAGTGTGTATAAGGAGATCTTTGGACATTACACACAGTGCACACATGGAAAAATATAAAGATTTCTTTCCATCGTTGACCTGGCATATCAGGAGCTCCAAAAGGTCAAATCAAAAGATCACAGGCTGTTTCAAAAGATATTTGCGCATCTTTAGACAGTACACACTGGTAAGATATCTGGAGAAACAGTTTTTTGATTGTGTGATTGGAAAGATTACCATTTTAGAAAGCCCCAGTGTGAACCCTGCTTAAGAGTGGCTTGCGGAAGTGGGACGATGGGCTGAAGCTTTGCTAGTGTGTCTAGGGAATTAGCATGCTATATCATTGCTGATAAGCTTTAAATACTGACAATATCATGCCGTCAAAGGAACCATATTGAAGACTTCATGTTCAACATGGTGCAGCACGGTGGCTCAGTGAGTAGCCTTTGTGCCTCTCAGCCCTGAGGTCATGAGTTTGATTCCTGGACTAGGCTTTATCTGTGTGGAGTTTGCATGTTCTCCCCGTGTCTGCATATGTTTCTTTTGGGTGCTCCGGTTTCCTCTCTCACACCAGAAACATGCTGGTAGGTTAATTGGCTACGAAATAAATCAACCCTAGTCTGAGTGTGTGTAAGTATATATGAATGTGTTAGGGACCTTTAGTATGTAGCTCCAATAGGCTCAGGGACAGATGTGAATGTCTAATGTTCTCTGTAGACAGTTTGTGGCGCTGTATAAATGAGTGTTAATAATAATAATAATAATAATGGTATCCATTCACAATGCTGAGATTTTCAAATTAGAAAGTTTTGTAAAAACAGAAATAAATTCCTTAGCTTGTCCTCCTGGCTTTCCCCCTGCTTTGTCTCTGCTGCTTCCAGCTCTGCACTCCACTTATTCCCTTCCTTGCTGCTTCTGTGTCCTCCCTGCTGCCCCAGTTCTCTCCTCTATTCCTTTGCTTGCTTTTGGTTCTCTCCCCATCTGTGTTTTCTTACCTGCTGCTGTAGACTCTCTGCTGTCTGCTTTGTCTTTTTTCTCTTTTCCAACCAGTTAGCACGCCCTCACCCCCTCTCATCCTCCTCTTTCCTGACTGCTGCTCATCCTCCATTGAAGATACGTAATTAGATGTATGGAAAAACAAGAAAATAGTGGCGCTGAGGTAAAAAAAAAAAAAAAAAACCTAAACAGATTGATGTAAAATATAAAAAAAGCCCACATGAAACTAATGAGTAACTACAACAGCTCCTCAGGTGTTTCTAGAAGTGGTGGTGATGGGGTGCACTGATACGATAATGGTTTGACACAGTGAGCTTGACAGTTTGCTGTATTTTAAGATCAGTCATTTCCTACGGAGGATAAAACAAAGATACCGAATGATTTTATACTGACATAAGTCTATAGGCACAGATAAAAATATCTAGATCTGTTAATTAGAATAAATCTAGGGATGACAGAGTACATTAATGGCTAATAAACCGGCACAGAAAATCCATTGATTCTATCTTGTAAATTGAAGAGAAGATGTTATTTCTCCAGTACAAAATGTCTACAATCAAATGTCCCAAATGAAGTCTTAAAGAAAGTCCTTCGGCATAAGAAAAAAGTATTTTCTCACTTTGTAGCTGTTTTCTCCCTCTCCATTGTGAAATACAGGCAAACACATGATAAAAAAAACAAAACAGGACCGTTTTCTAAATAATACAAAAAGTTTATTTTGCACACATAACATACAAGTTACAGGAATATGAAAGGTGTATGATTTCATACCAAGGTACTAGCTGGTAATCAAACAGCATTGTGTCGGCATTATATTCAGATAACATTCAGATAAGGGCCCTATGAAAAGTATGCTATTTAGATAACCCTGTCGGCATCTTACTGCCTCCAAGTCAACCTTTCACATTCCGATAACTGGCATCACATGCTGCACCCCTGCAAAACAGAGTAATGGTGGTTCAGGAGAGAAATGAAATCTATGAAGCATTTGTATTAGTAATCTTTAGAAGAACTAGAGCTGTTTCTATATTTTTATTGTACTAAACAATTCTGTTGTGACTGAAATGTTTTCACAGGAAAGATTATACAAGCGGATGTAGTGCACGTAAAATGTAGATGCAGAACTAGAAGTAGGTGAAGCGAGTCAGCAGTGGGAATGGGTTTCTGCTCTCAGGCTTATAATAACCCTCACTCTAGACAAGACAAACAAAGCTAATGTTAATTGAAATGCTAAGCATTTCTACTGTCCCTCTCCCAACATACATTTAGCTGGGTTAACCCATTACTCATGCTTGTAAATCCACCTGAAAAAATAATACATAACCGTGAACGGTACCAAAGAAGACCCTAAATGTTCTACACATTGTCAAAATGTAAAGTGTATGGCTTGTTCTGTATATGATTGTTTTTGACCATCACAATTGGCATTACTTTATTGCTAATACATATTTCCACCAGTGCACGCAGTTGCTTTAATGTGATAAATGATGGATAACAGTTTAATCATTCTATATTTACCCATTAAAAAATGCCTCTGCTGTTTGAAATAAATGTAAAGATGTCACAAAATCATCTTAATGTATGTGAGCAAAGTATTAGGGCTGCTTTTTTCCCACTTTATACAATAAGCTCTGTATTTATTATTATTACCGTTAATAAGGCACCACACTGTATCTGCAGCACCATACAGAGGCATTAGGAAAGACAACAATTACATATACAATAGAATAATTAGCCGACAAGGTACAAATAAGTCAAATATGGACTACAATAAGAGGAGAATGCAGAAATAAAGTACAGTACAAAAACAGGAGAACAGTAT
>WWET01000185.1:465788-488670 GCA_011038615.1 Limnodynastes dumerilii | reverse complement strand
ATTTTTTCTGTTGATTTAAATAAATGTAAATGAATAAAGATCTTTATACTATCTTTGTAAGTGACTGAATATGACATCCATTGCATCCAATGCTATACACTATGCCCATTATATCACTAATACCCCTTTTCATACAAAAGCCAATGAACACGGCTTCTAGCTGTGCTGCATCTTTTCAGACCGCAGCTACAACCCGGGTATAACCGGGTAGCCTTTCACATTGGACCCGTGTCTGCAGAGGCAGACAGTGCTCTCCATCCCCCAAGTTAATTTTTTTTTATGGAGCTGGGGTTGAATAACCCGGGTTCCCCCTTTCACACCACAGCACGGGTAAGGCTGTCCTGGGAATAACCCTGGTATTGACCATGGTCACGGACCCAGGGCAACAGACCCGGGTTGACCCTTTCACACCAACACCTGACCTGGGTTATTCCCGGGTCGATAGCTCAGTGTGAAAGGGGTATTGGTGTACTGTCACACACAGCACTGGCACCTATAGTATATGATCTGTTACACTGCTTTGACACAAACATTCTACTTGACATAACTCTAGCAGAGATCAGCTGCTGGTTTTCCGATTTCTTCAGAAAAAGAAAAGAAAACTTTTTATGGTCCTGCATAAAGGTCATAATGATACTAGCATTTAATGTATCTGATATTGTTCCCATATGCGCATGTTACTGTAAACCACAATTGATGAGGATTGTGGAAAACGTAACAGGCATTTCTATGATTCACGAGTGTTTGCTATAGTATAGAACAATACAACTTTCTCTGCTCCGTTATTTTGGTCTATATGGCCCCATCCAATGTATGAGTATTGTCAGTTTGAAAGTTATTACAGATTGTATAAAAACTGTGTGAGTATTTTATCTGTTACTCTCTGACAGGAATAGGCTAGACTGGAGAAATGATCAAGAGTGTTTCATGACAAATGATGCTAAATTATGTACTTGGGACGCAAAAACCCAAAAGCTCAATGTATCATTAGTGAAAGTACATTACAGACTATTGTAAAGAGATCTAAGCGTCAAAATTTCATGTGAATTAAAGGTAGCCAAGCAATGTAACAAGGCAATGAGAAGGCAAGCCATGCTTGGTTGCATAGGGAGAGGAATTCATAGCAGGAAGAGAAATTGCATAGCAACTTTATAGGTCATTGGTACGGCCTCACCTGGAATACTGGGCCGGATCCAGAATTGAGAAAAGCAGATAGAAACATACAAAGTGATGGCAGATCAGAGCCACATGGCCCATCCAGTCTGCCTAGTTGTTTGTTTAAAACTATACGGACTCTAGACCCTATTTACCCTCAATTTAGTTTGAGATTTAGGATATCCTTATATTTATCCCCATTATACTGTTCTACTGTGTTAGCCTCAACCACCTCAGTTGGGAGGCTATTCCACTTTATCTACCACCCTTTCAATGAAGTAATTTTTCCACACATTTCCTCTGAATCTACCACCCTGCAGTTTATATTCATGCCCTCGTGTTCTATTACACCTCTTCCTTTGAACAATGTCACCCTTCTCTAGCCGGTCAGAACCTTGATGCATTTGACTGTTGCTATCATATCCCCCCTCTCCCTTCTCTGCTCCAAGCTATACATGTTTAGTTCCTCTAGCCTTTCTTGGTATGAGTTGTTACAAAGGCCATGGACCATTTTAGTTGCTCTTCTTTGCACAGTCTCTAATGTATTTATGTCTTTCTGGAGATATGGCCTCCAGAACTGAACACAATCTTCTAGGTAAGGTTGTACCAATGATCTATAAAGGGGCATCACTACTTCTCTCTTTCTGCTTTACTTACATACATCAGCTGGGAATCCAGGGCATGGAAAGCATTCCACACACATGAATCCAGAGGGGAAATGCCCACATTTCTGTTTGCAGAATTTTGTATACCAAAATCCGTATGGATTATGCCCTTAAGTCTGGATTAGGTCACTGTGTTCAGCTCTGTTGGCCATATCTCCAGAAGAACAAAAATACATTGCAGACTGTGCAAAGTAGAGCAACTAAAATGGTGCTTGGCATGTGTCACAATGCCAAGAAAGACTAGAGGAACTAAACATGTATAGCTTATACTGGCAGCAGGCCTGGCAATAGGACAAGAGGGACAGCTGTGACAAGCCCCAAGGTTCAGAGGGGCTCGTCACAGCAAAGGAGGAGGGATGGGGGTCCAGAAAAATGTGTGTACCGAGATTTCTATTTCCAGGCCTGACTGGCAGCTCTGTGGGTTGTTTTTTTTTTATATATATATATTTTTTTTTTTTTACTTCCAATTGGTGTTTTCAGAGATCAGGACATTGTTTGATTGCTCAAATTCGAAGGTTTAACAGATGTGATAAAACTATGTCTTGTACTCTGCAACAATCAGATAAGATTGTTACAATATGGTTGTAAACACTTGTTTACTGTATTTGGAAGGATAATCAGGATTGGATTGAATTTCACTGCATGAGAAAAGGTTGAAAAGTAATATTGTTTTATCTATTGTCAATGTTGTTTGTATTATTTAATAATAATAAAAAAAATAAAGAATGGAGGTACTTATGTCATGTTTCAGTGTGTTGTTTATGTGATATAGCCTATGTGTGCTTTCACCACTAAACGTAAACATGCGCTGAAAAGCAGAAGAATGTGAATATATTAACTTATTCCAACCCAGCTAATAAAAGAGTGCTGGGCCTAAAGCCAGAACGCCAACCACATCTGCAGATAATTAACAAGAGGTAATTCAGCTTAGAATCACAGTGCACAATTTTTCATTCATTTTCAGTGGCATGTCTATGCTGTGTGCTTAATGCATCCCATAAACACAGTTTACAATATACACATCATTTCCTAAAACCATCTGGCTCTGGATTAAAAAGCATAATCCTTTCCCATTCCAGTGTTGCAGCTACTTTGACCAGAACAGGCTAATTTGTATAGTGGAGCAAGATCTTAATCCTAGACATCCTTCCATTAGATAACTTGGATATCTAATATGTGGTTATTGTGGCAAGCATAATTAATGGAGAGGCCCTATATTTGTCCTTATTGCAAGTATTTCTAGAAAGCTCAAGGGATACATTTAAATAAAATGGCCAATAACAAAATAAATCTTAAAGTGTTAGTCTCTACCAACAGATGGGAGGCTATTCCATACTACTTAATCTACCCTTTCAGTGAAATCCCTCCCACCCATTTCCTCTACATCTACCAACCGTGCAGTGTATACGCAAGCCCTTGTGTTATAATACAGCACTGCTTTAGAAAAATGCCAACCTGATGTACTTGGTTACCTCATTGATATATTTGAAAGCTGCTATTATATTCCCTCCCTTCAATATGTTGCGTGTGTATCTTCAACATGCTAGTTGAAATGGAAGGTCATCTAAGAAATATTTTTTAAATAACTGTATCGAATCTAAAGTGTTACATGTCAAAGCTAACTGGCATTTATAATGTGTTCTGCACGATACTGTGTGTGCTCAGCTTTAGATTGCATCCAGTCCTGCTCTGTCTGCTGCAGGTGAAATTATAGCAAATGGTATGTATGCAATTTTTTTCACCACTGCTGAATGCCCCATCTAAGATGTGATAAAAAGTTTACTTATATATTCCAGGGTTGCCTACTTTTTATTTCTTCCCTTTGGTGATCTCAGAGGGGAGAAATAGAGTCAAGTATGGGGGCGGGCTTAATGTCGTGATTTATGCAAATCCTATCATTAAGCCTCATCTCCTGTCAATCACTACTATAATCCCTATTGTTCCAGGGGTAGGCAGAGCATCGTCAAGTCCTGCCCTTCCCTAGTAACTCTAGGGATTGCAATAGAGATAGACAGGGGGTTGAGATTTGTGGGAGATTTGATGGCTCCTCCTGGGATACCTGGAGAACTGCCTAAATTTTAGAAGTTTCCCAAATATTCCAGGAGGGTCGGCAACCCTGATATATTCTAGAAATGAATATTTTCATTCATTCGGAAATCACTGCCGCACCGAGGTGAGTACTACATGGAAGTCTATGATATTAGGGTTAGCCTAGGGTTGGTCTGCAGGGAGGGGAGTCCTAGGGTTGGTCTGCAGGGAAGGGAGTCTTAGGGTTAGGCTGAAGGAAGGGGAGTCTTTGAGTGGTGAAGGGGAGGGTTAGGGTAAGGGTTGGGGCTACATTAATACTCACCATTTGCTGTTCCATCTTCTTTCTTCCATGAATCAATTGTTTCTCCTCTGCAAGGCAGAAGCATTCTATTCATAGACAGTTTGCCTCTGGCTGGCAGAATACAGCCCTTTTGAAAATGGTCCGTTTACAGCGGTTACCCACACAAGGGAGTTCTTGGTAAACATCAGATTTTACACTGTCCGGTTTGTTTTTCCTACATGTAATATAGGAAACATAGTTAGCATAGTTAGCAGATTAACATTGGAATTATTGCAAGACACCATCATTTCTAGACAGTAAATGTATTTATGACCGGGTACACTCACAGATCACCTAAGTAGTTGCTGTCAAAGCTTTGTATGAAGTTGCTGCTTTATTTTTTTTAATAACTTACAGGAATCCCAGAGGATATGTTAAAACAACACCTAATTTAACATGTTCCAATACACTTTATGGATATAATAAACCCTGTATGTAAGCATGTCTGGCTGCAGCAAACAGTCTGCTCTCTGACTTGGTGTGAGGCGTGCTCCTGCTCAATGAAAGGGTCATTTTTCCTCTGAATGAATCTATAGTACTTTATAATGGGTTCCTAGGAAAGTTTTGCATAACCACATTTCATTTTTGCTGAACCTTTTGGCATGACATTGACATTTAATTATAAGCAATGAAGTATATGATAAGACAATGAGGGCCTTATGAAAAAGTAATATGTACCAGGGTTTTCTAACATTTTCTGTTTATGATGTCACCTATTATGGTGACCAGGGAGTTCATATGATTCAAAATAATTATATACTGGTGAAGCTCATCTAAGAACAACAAATAATAATAAGGCTAACACTTATTTTCTGTAATGCTAAAAAAGCAGCTATTGCGGTTACCTTGATGGGTCCCATTAACACCTCTCACGAGATTCTAATGTCTTTATGCAGTTCTTTGGACGTGTTACTGACATGCGTGGGTTTGCTGTGAATGCACCTTTCTCACTTCTGAACTGTATAATTTCATCTGTTCTTGAGGGTTTTTCTTTTATAATCCTTAGGCTGGGTACAGACTACATATAGTTTCACATTATGTGATGTATGAAAAGATACTGCGTCCACACTCCGCTTTAAGGGCAGCATTGTGACTGTTGAGCAGTAAAATTAGAACTTTTTAAATATCAACTCAAACGTTATGGGCTTTGAAGTAAGGCTTGTTTGTGGCAGACTACACATATACAATGGTTTCATACACTTGCATTGTGTGATCTGCATGGTAATTGGGTGAAAATGATGGTGTGTACCCAGCTTTAGTTTGTGTGAAAATTGTTATGTTATCTGGAGTTATTTTGCCTAGTACGTGCCTCTGAAATTGCTACAAAATTGCCGGTGATGGCGTAAATATTTTTGCATGCTTCCTGCACCGTTTCAGCACGCCATATGTCAACATCATTAAAAACTTCCTCTCAATAGGAACACATTAGTGTAGTGACATAAAACTAGAAAATATTTCCACGTGGTTATTCATATGTGTTGGGCATGATCATGACTTCTACAAGGGTTAAATAGGAAAAAAACACACGTTAAAGGTGTGCACAACTGTAATGTTGTTTATGCTTGTGTTTCAATGTACAATACAAAATGTCAGTGAGTGTAGCCTCAGGAAGACACAGACTTGAGATCATCAGCTAAAGTTATTCTCCTGAGCTTTTGAAGTTGCAAAACACCTTCTAGGGCTTTACTGCTGTCTAACATTCTAAAGCCACAAATATAAAATTAATTTGCTATGTAATTCCCTAGGGGATATACTATGAAATGCAAATACAGGCAACATCCAGTATAAAAACAGATGTGTGAGTTACTATGATAAATAAATGCATATGTGGAAATTAAGCTCTCTTTTCTACCACAGGCCTTTGTCAGCACTATTCATTGCATAAGAAAATGTACATTAGGTAATTTCTATATGATCTGAAATGCTGAATTATGAAATCCTTCGTTTCATACCTATTATCTAATTCCTGCTAGTAATCTAACTAATGGCTGGTAACTTGTTTTGAAAGCCTATACATTTAAGGTTTAAAGCTGGCCATACACTACAGCAATTATCGGGTGATCGGGAAAATAATCGCTCTAGTGTATGGCCAAGATCAATTTTTCAAACGCCAAATAAAAGTACCTGAAACGCTCTGGTGCGATTATTTGGTCTTTTGACATGTTTGATTTATATTGGGAGCAAGCTTACGATATTTTAAGGGAGCCAATCATCAAGCTGAATAGCTCGCTATTCCTCAAAGCTGCTGTTGCATATCTATGTACAAAGCTGCTCTGACAGCTTTGCAGGTATACTTTAAAGCTGTCAGAGCAGCATAGTACATAAATATACAGCAGCGGCTATTGCAGGAGTAGCACAGACAGGGATCAGCCAAAACCGTGCTGTGTGAAGCGCGGCTTCATACGTCTGCTGCTAGGATTATCGGTCCCAGCAGAGGGGTGTATGGTGCCAATAACGGGACTTTTCCCTGCTGGGGCCGATAATTGTCCCAGTGTATGCCCAGCTTAAGAGTTGTATACTTTGTAAACTTTGTAAAAAGTTGTATATTTGTAAATGGTAAAATTCAATGCTCCCACAATAAAGTACAATAAAAAGTATTCACTCAATTGCATTTCAGACTTTCGTATATGACTACCATTGCTTGGACTTGCTGACACTTTTTACAACTATGAAGTTCTGATTTGTCTGTGAAGTTATTGCAGCATTAAAGTAGCACTATTGCTCCTGTTTTGACCTGATAACTTTCAACTATCTTTATAGAAGGAAGTTAGGTACAGATTTTTCCAAATGGAGTCTGTAAAAACTTAAACAACTGTAGTTGGCGGGAATATTATTTATTTAATTCTTTGTTAGTGTGATCATGTATCGCTCAGATCAGATTACTAGCCCCATGTTATTTTAGTAGTTGACTTGCTCCAGGCTGTTTCGCTTCCTTGCTTGAAACTCATTAAAGCACATGTCACTGTAGTTTCAATTTGTTGCTCTGCTTGACCTCTTCAATTAGAAACACAACATTTACTGTAATACAACAGAAATGCATGGAAAATATTTGTATAAACGTAATTTAAAGATGCCTTAAGATGGGTGGCAATTTGCAATTTTACATAGGATCCTACAAATGTTTTATAAGAAAACTTAGACTGCAGATATTGCTTATGCAACCTCCTATAATGCTAGTTTTTTGTTACAATAAAAAACCAAAACCCCAGATATACCCTCTTGAAACAATTGACTAAAATACTACAAGGGCCAGATTGGTAGTAAGGGGTACCTGTTGGCCCCATTATTGGATTGTCTAGCAGGGGGGTGTGTATCGTTGGGGATATCATGCCGCCCGTGTTATACATGCTAAATCCTCTACCTCACTCTAGAGTTTTCAGAATCTTGGTTCTTATAAATTGTATGGACAATATGAAATGTGGCAATAGATAATATATTTTCTGAAGCGTCTGTGCATGTTGTCATGGCAGTAAATGCATTTACCCATTCTATCTGCTGTCCACAGCTACCCTGCTAATTGAAGGTTGCTTTTTAATCTTTCTGTTCTGTGTTTACATAATTTTTCATCGGCAAATACATAAGCTGTGTAAACAGATTGTCATTATGGGTTTAAACACACCCTGATGTATCATGGTAATTATTTAGTTCATCTATGTTCTTGTTAACTACGTGTCAGTGTGTGCCTATATAACAGGACAGGATTTAAGGTAAAATATCTTAGGTGCACAGGATTAATACGATAAAAATACTTAGATGCTATCCATTAAATTCTGTATAAGTTTCTATTATCCAAAACAAAATGGCTGTCACTAGAGGTGTGCGATAGGGGCAGTCACACAGGGCGCAAAGTCAAAGTGGGGTGGCAGTAAGTTCAGTAAACTGGTTAGTAATTCAAGGTATGTGGCGCCATTTTTCCTTTTTGCTCTTCGCGCTAAAATTTCTAGTTATGGCTTTGCAAAATAAGACATATCTGTGCTAATTGTAGCAGTAGCAGACTTTGTTACAGAAGGCTGTATAATATGTAGAAGTGATCAGCACAGTCTATCCTTAATCCTGATCAGCCAGAACTTTGTCCCATATGCAAATATGGTCTGAAGGCTTTTCTTGCTTAATGTTATATACACACTTATTCAATCCTTTTCCAATCCAACCTCTGACCTTCCAGTTGGTCAGACTTTAGATAAATGTGTGCTTACATGACCTTTTGTTACATCCTATCCTGATCACCTGGTGGGTTCAAAATATTTTAAAACCTGCTTAAAAATCAAAAGACTCGATCTCCAATAACCTGACCAATTTAAATGTGCGTACACTCCTGTGACTGGTTTGTCCAATTCTTTTCTTAATGTTTATGTAAACATGTCAGTCAGTGGCAGCAGGTCCTCCAAATATTTAAAGTGTGTGTATAGGGCACGAGTATTAGAGAGCATTTGGTGTGTAGAAAAGCCATTTTCAAATGTTAAGCAAGCTGCCAAGGTATATTAGCTACACAATTCTCCTATTACAGGTTTTTTTGAGCGTGTATATGGGGTTCTCCAGCTGAGCATTTTAAATGTCTTTAATTAGGATAGCATATGTGTTCAATTATCCTCAGTTACAGCAGATCCCTGATAATACATTGAATTTCACATATATAGCACAAATAAATTACAAGAACAACAATTTTACCAAAAGATTGGTCATGAGAAACCTTGCATCAGTGTTCTCAAATTTGACAAGAAATATGTTTACAAATCTCTATTTATGTAGAACCCATATGCATTCAAAAATGGAATTTGTCATGCATTGTAAATATATATATGTGTTGACTGACTTCATTCACTTTCCTATAAATAAATGTATATATGATATAAAGAAATCAGTAATAAGACCATTAAAACTAATTCAACTCAACTGAATTATTAAGGCCCTGCAGTAAAATAGTATTTAAACAATTGATTCAACTAGAGTCCCTCTTACATATGAGGGAGAATCTATCTCCTCATTTTAAAGTCACTATACTTTATGGTAAGCACCTTTGTGTTCAAATTATGGGCACATAAATATCTAGTGGTTCTTCCTATGTACGTCTTGCCAAAAAACATGTCATTTGGTAAATCACTTATGAGCAATTAATAAATTGTTTCATTTGAAAGGATTCTGATTCCAAGTATTGCATCTAGTGGGGTTACATCTATAAAAACCTATTGGTCAAACAAGTAGCCGTGATTGTTTCTCTCCTTAATTAAGAAATCCTTCAAACTTCTGAACTTCTTAAAAATCACCCATGGGGACATTAGGAGATAGGGTTTCAATTTTTTTTTTATCTAGGGGCTAATAAGAATAGTTTTTATTTATAATCTTTCTTGGAATATGAAATTAAATTGTGCAATAAAATAAAGGTAATTTATCCTGTTTGATAGACTTTATCTATGTCTCAGAATGCAAGAGGGACCTACTCTTAGTCTCCCTTGCAGTTTCCAAGGCCTCAAAAATCAAATCTAACGGATAGCCCTATTGAATAAAGGACTCCTTCAGTGCCCCACTTTGTTTCTGGAAGGATTGCAGAGAGGAACAGTATCTTCAAATACATAGAATCTGTCCTCCTGGGATGCTGATCCTTCCAACATCTCTTACGGCAGCTACATTAGTTTGAATAATAACTAGTGTCCACATCCTTATTATAATTTATAGTGGTTAGAGGATTCTTTGATTCTTACTGTAATATCTAGATAATTAATAGTGGTATCACTAAAAGCATATGCTCTTTAAATCTAAATTATTAGAATTCAGATTTGACATAAAAGAATAAATTGAAGCGTGATTCCTCCCCCCCACACCCCCCCCAAAAAAATAAGTAAGCAATGTATCTAACAAAGTAGACACGGTGTGCCCTATAGAAACCATTCCAGATGTCTCATATATAGATTTGCGTTACTAGGGGCAAACCTCCTTCCCATTGCTGTTCTGAAGCTCTGCGAAATGTAAGAGCCATTAAACAAGAAAACAATAATGTGTCTATAAAATCTACACTAGAAACTAGAAATGCTCCCAATGAGTGAAATAAAGGGATCTTATACCAGTGTTTCTCTTATTACCTTGATACCCAAACTGTAGGGAATATTACAGCAGGGTCTCAATGTCAGAGTTGGAAAAAGATAAGTGTCCTTCTATTCAGCTGTTCCCAAAGTCTTTAAAAATTGTGTTGTATATTTAATGTAAGATTTTGATATTGAGGTTGCAAAAAGAAGTATACAAACTGTTAAAGATTAGATGTAAGAGAACTGATTCTATTGATAATCAGATTCCTAGAGATGATAGCCAACTCTTGTGGATTTTAGGAAGGTAATAAAAGGTGGGAAGTTACCAGGTATTTATTATAAAGAAAATGAAATGTATCTTTACAAATTGCTGCATTATCCTTTAAGAAAGCAAAGTAAAAAAAATCTTTAATAAGCTTCAGTCGGATTATGAGTTCGTTTTACAGAAAGTTTCTTATCATTTAAATGACATAAAGATTCTTTAATATAATCAACTTTATTTAAAATAACTATACCCCCACCTTTCTCAGCAGGTTTAATCACAATCTGTGTGTCCGCCATCAAATCCACAAGAGCAGCCTTTTCCCAATGTGACAGATTATCTCTGATATACTTTGACACCTTGCTTAACATTTTTAAATGACTTTTCTCCACACCAAATGCTCCCTATTGGAAAGTGTATCTCTTACAATGGATTTGAGCTATTGTGGAAAGAGGCATTCTCGACACAAGATAGCAGATGACTCCTGTGGCGTGTGCTTAGCCGGCATTTTTTCAAGACAGTGCAGACGAGGTACTCCTTATTATCAGCCAATAATAGAGTCTGGTCTATACGGCTGCAAACAAGCACATGTTACAACGAAACTCCTGATCTATATCTGTGGCTGAATTTGTTTTCCAACTGCAACTATTGAAGTACAGTCCTACTCTGCTACATATTCTGTACTCTATTGGACTGTTGTATACCCACAGGTAAAACAAATCCTTTCTGTAATTTACTGCCATCACTGAATTACAATTGTGTATTCAGGATAAAGCGGACATCTGTGCCTTAACACATAATACTTTATAATTATTGAACATCACTGCCATGCATTGAGATATTAATAGTTTTTTAATAAAATTTTAAGTTAAATTAAAGTGTTATAAGGGTTCTCATTTGATTTTTCATTATGAGATTCTATAAGGGTGTACCCAGCTCTACAGTGGTTTCTCAATGGAGAAAACTGTCTGACCAGTCAATTTGTTAAGGAATTTTCCAAAGCTAACTGGTTGAGATATCATTGGAGAGAAGGCATTGGGTACAGCTGGCTTTGCAATTAACAGCATTTAAAAATCCAAAATGAACAAATGTAACACTTAAGCATGGGATAATGTAATGCTGGTCTTTGTGTTACTAACGCTCTTGTTAGGAGCACTGTGCACTACTTTGTTTCTAAAGAAAAACTATAAAAACTTGTTGCAATAATGGGAAAATGTACTGGATAACTTTGCAGGGGATAAACACTGCATTTTACTCACCATTACTCTTTGTGTGTGAGGCATTTAGTCTGCCGGCTTCAATACAAATGACTGTGCTTTTGTTAGGAGGGAACAGCCACAGGCGAATTTCAGAGGAAACAAAGCTAGTTTTATGGTGCAACTATATGGCTTTCTCAGAATAAGTGACCTCATGGAGGGAGAACATATTTCAAATGCTTTTAGGATCTTTTATTTCTCAAGGACCTTGCAAAATCCCTGCTGGCCGAAATGGAAACTAAAATGTTCACCATTAAGAAATCAATTAAAAGTTTTAAATGGGCAATTCTGATTATTTCACTAAAACTGTGGATGGATTGCAATAGTCAATAAAAGTTATAGGGAAAGGGCATTGTTTTAGCTCATTAACAATAGACAAGTGAGACCTGTGTCTGTGTTATATCTTGGAATTGGAAAGATTCTTTACTTTTCCAATAACGGGGATGGTGTTTATCTAGTTGCATGTCTTTTAAGCATTTGTTGCTTTGTTACATTGTACCATTTCTGTACGTAGATTGCGTAAGCGCGGTCTTTAGACATCGTAACTGTGAATCTGGACTGTTATTTTTACTTTTTAGTAGCAAATAATGGCACTCCACTGGTAGAAATAATGTTATCCCACATAATTCTGTTCTCTCCATTGTGTACACACACTGGCATACACTAACAGGCAGCACAGTAATAGTGTAAACCATACACTCCAACCCAATGATCTGGAATGATGCTTCCCAAACCAGAGTGCTCAATGAAATGCTCTCAATATTGAGGTGTTGACTCCTAGACTAGAATACGGGGCACTATTGAATTAAACAAAGAACAGCTGTAGGGGACCTAGTAAAGATTTGCTGTAAAATTGGCTTAAAGTATGTTTTGATGGCTGTAAATTACAACAATTTTCTGGCAATTAGGAATGATAAATATTATGATAGCAGTTGGTTTCCACTATAGGATCTTCATGGACAGAAGAAAGCTGCAATTGGGTGTGTATCGCTTTTTCTTAAACCCCTTTCATCCCCATAGTCCCATACAGATCCTTCTAATAAAACAAACTACCAGCTTATACTCCAGGTTCCAACAAACTATTGTACAGCAGGTCCTAGAACTACTGTCAATCTAAGTTTGGCAGCCAACGCAAAAATCCTCACTAGTGCATTATGGTCAAAGCAGGCATAGGCAACCTCTGGTGTTGTCTAACTACAAGTACCACCATGCTCTTGGCAGCTATGAGTCATGCCTGTACTGTTTTACTAGGACTTGTTTCACAGCCCAAGTGCCACAGTTTGCTCCAGAGTTTGAGAAAAAAAGGGACTTTGGTAGAAAAAGGTTATTGAAATGGGTAACCTGCAGAAAAGAACCCCATAATGTGCCGCATAAACTCTTTTACTTTTGTTTCAAAGTGTGCTCAATGTATCCCCCATTAATGCCCCATATCTCAGGCTTTGTAAATTCCTACAAAGCAATTATACTGTAAAACTGTAGATTTATTTCCTCATCCAGGTACATGCTTTGAAAGAGGGTGACATTGTATGTCTAAGAATACATGAAATTTATACATTTTTGCGATCATTATGGTAACCTTGTGACAAAGTGCTGTTCAAATGAGTCTTGTTACGTTTTGATCATCTTAAAAAATTGTTTAATCTTTTGATATCAAATAATGCATTTTTAATGGATTGTTACTCATGCCTATCAAGTTTCCTATTAAAAGAATTGTACTCACAAACAGTCAGTCTAAGATGAGCAATTTATAGAGGTTATGAAGTAGTGGTTCCATTAGAATAACCTTTTATTAAAAGAAGGAAATCTTACTCTGCATATCTTCCCTACCTTGGGAACCCTGAATCCCTTCACACTTTAGCGCAGAGAGGGATTGTCTGCTGTGGGGCAAATTCTAGACACTAACACCGGAAAAACCATACACGTTTTCAGCCATCAGCAAGCTTATCTCCTGGCTCAACACTACGCTAGGTCCATATTTCGACTCCTAACAGCTGCAGATAGAAATATATCACTTGACTCATCAATTCAAAATTATTAAACCTTTAGAAAGACAATCTCTGGAAATTACAAATTGCTACAAAATCCTGTTGAGTGTGAGTCAACTGCCAAATAGTCCCGAACTTTTCCCTCCCTCACGTGTAACAACCTTCTCAAAGCTCTCAATTATTCTAGGAAAGTATTAACATCTTCACAATACCTTGAGATGTTATTATAATTATTTCACCACTTTTATTGCTCCTCTCTTCGTTTTTATCAAATGGGGGATTAGAGACTCGCACAACTGTCCAAGATTCCAGAGGCCAACCTGTTACACTGTTTATTAAGTATATTAATACAGAAAAATCCATGTTTGATGGAGTTGTCAATCTTAATTATTTTTTGTTACAAAAATTATGGAACAAATAGGCTAAATAATTCATATATAAATGTATACATTTCTTATTAAATGAACAAATAAATAATGAATATATATATATCACATGTAAATCAGCCAAAGGCTAGATATATGATCTTATTGAGGCCTTATGGATGTAATGTAGGTAATGTGGATCCAGAAGGCCTCCCCAATGAATCATTTATATCTGTCTTAGGACCTGATTCACAGCTAAGAGTAAGTTAGGTGAGTGCAGATCTGCACCTAACTCACTCTTCCAGCCCCCAGCCCACCCCCCATTTTTCGGTACCTTATGGCACTTACGAGTGCCATAGGGCTACCTTATCTCTCCGTGCGATGCCCGTACGAACATTGCCTCTCCTCGCCTCACCTCTCCCGCCCTCCCCGGCTAATCTAAATCCCTCTCCACTCCCACTTCTTCACATTTACGCCTCTTTTTGCGTAAATGACAGCGTGTGTCTTTTAAAGACCGCATGTGCACTATCTACATACCTCTATCTACACACATCTGCTATGTATATAGCCTAAATTACCTACTACGCATGCACAGTAGGACATTTCGGCCAGATACGCACTTAAGAAGCAAAAGCTTCTTAAGTGTGAATCAGGCCCTTAGTCAGAAGGACAGTTATTCATCACTCAGAGTAATTCAGAGACATTACTATTATAACAACGTTGGAAATGTCTAGCCACTTGTCTCAGATTTTGATTAATAATATTGCGTCTGGTCTCCCGCTCATCCGTCTTGCCCCCCTTCAATCTGTACTCAATGCAGCTTCCAGGCTCATCTTCTTCTCTATCTACCACTCTACCTCGGCCTCTCCTTTATGTCAAACCCTCCACTGGCTTCCTGTCCGCTTACCCTCACCTTTAAGGCCATCTCCTCATCCACTGCTCCCTACCTCTCTTCCCTCATTAACATGCACACCCCTTCCTGCCCTCTCCATTCTGCTATCCACCGGTGTTTGACCTCCTTATTGATCACCATATCTCACGCCCGTGTCCAGGACTTTTCCCGTGCTGCACCTCTGCACTTAAATTACCTCCCTTCTTCAGTCAGACTCTTCCACACATTGCAGGTCTTCAAGCACTTACTCAAAATGCAGTCCACTTCCTTCCCCCTCCTTCTGTTAGTTCCTGCCACGTGTTAGTTCACATAAGCAGATCCTCTACCCCTCCCCCCTCACTTTGTCCCCTCTTCTCCCCCTCTGCTACCCTTTTACCCCATCCTCACCTGGTGGCCCCCTCTCAACCTCTTACTGCGCTCTATCCCCTCCTCCTTGATCTGCCAAACTTGACACCTTGCATTTTGCTTTCTGTGCTTGCTTCACTTTATTGTATTTTTGTGCTATTTTTTATATGTATATTATTTTATTATGTACTATGCTGTCCATTCCTATCATGTATGTCTGTACTTTATTTTGTTGTATTTTGTACAGCACTGTGGACACCTTGTGGCGTCTTATAAATAAACGTTAATAATAATAATTCAACTTGGTTGGCATACATTGAACCTTGGTTTTGTTAGTGGTTTTATGATATTGCACTCTTGAATATGGTATTATGTATTTTTTTTTAATGATTAGCTGAACTCCGTTGGCTAGCTATACATATTATATATTAACACCCATATTTTGCGTGTTAGCACCTTGTGTAGGTATGTGGTTTTAAATCGTAAGCTGTCTTTTATATGAATCTGAATCAGACATGTTGTTGACACTTGATCATTAACATGTAACTGCAGTGTCCCTCTGTAGAGTTTTGAAACCTCTATCCTTATATATATTTATTTCACTCTGTTTAATTTGTTTTCATTTTTCCCATTCTAGGACTGTAATAAAGCTAGCTTAGTTAGCTTGCAGTGTTCACCACAAGCACAGCTGCATTATCTTTATTGTTTTGCCTTTTATATTGACATCATCCTCTCTCTGACTGTCTTGTGAGGTATGGTAGCAGAGCACAGTACAAAAGCTTGAGGGTGTGAACTATTGGTCTGGATATGTGCATGACATCATTGCAGCCGAGTCATTTAATCATTGGAGACGTGGCCAGGTCTGTAAAAGACCAAGGATATGAAAGCAGTTGGGATGAGGTGGCAGACACATCCATAAATTAACAGGAAAGCATGTTACTGACTATAGCTACATTTCTAAACATGTTCTGGTTGCTGTGTCAGGATCTGTGGAATAAAACAATAAGGGTCTTTAACCATTGTAAAATGAATGAACACAGCAGTCAGATTTCAAAATAAGTTACACCCTAGATAGATTTCCATTTAGTTAATACATTTGTTGGGGAAAGAACATATTTTTTGCTGCCAAGGCGCTGTGAAAATTACCATTTTGTTCTATGGGATATGGACTAGTTATATTTGACTTTTGTAAATATAAGCAATGTAAATGAATATAAACCCAAGTATCCATTTTGCTGTAATATTACCATTGTAGCATCCCTTGCATTAAACACTATGCTGTGAAATTCCCCATGACCGTGTGAGATCATACCATACATGATATTGCCATGTGTGCCTGAATACAGTGACCTCCATATCTCAGTAGTTATTGTTTACTTACTAAGGGTGTGCATTATGCATTAATATTAATCTGTATGTAGAATGTATTTAATTTAGCTAAGGTATACGGATTCATGTAACTGAAAGTTTCTACAGATGAACAACACTGAAAGGATGAGTTAGATTCCAATCATGTGTAGATAATTCATAGCTGAAAAATACCATTGCCATGTGCCGTGCATGTAATCTTCTGCATGCTCTAGTGAGCTGTGGAGTGTGGTGTGTCTACCACAGCAGGCCTAGCTAAGTGTCAGGTGTTCATAAGGATTAGTGAACCTTCTAAGCCTCCAAACTAGACAAACCAGTTCTTTCTTATATGTTTGTCATGGTTAGTATACTTTTATTAAGGAAGAAAAAATAGGTAAGAGATTGCACATGATATTTTACACCCTATGTAAATGTTTTTCTCATTTGCCTTCACGTAACATACATTAGATGTATTGAAAATAGAGCTAATATGTTGCTTTTCAGCTTTTCAGTCTTTAAAGCTATGAAATTTAATATGGAAGTGGCTAATAAGCATCTTGTACAATCTTCTGCTCTGCTCAGAAACAAGGGGCATAGTGTGACGTTAAAATGCCGTTCAGACTGCAAGTTAGACATATTCATTAATAAACTATGAAATCAGTTGGGTGGCTTTCCAGAAACAGTACAGCTATGTCTCCACATTGGCATTAACATAATAAATGCTTTATCATTAAAATGCATTCCAAATTTATGGTTGAACTAAGGCTGCTGAACTTTTCACAGACTGGGTGAATTGTAGTGCTGGTATTGCAAAGCAGAGTAACTTTTTTATAGCAGTGGAACATGTCAAGCTCACTCAGGGACTGATCCAGAGTTTCACTTGTACCTTTTTTTTATATGCAAGTGTAGAACTGAACAATACCATATTGAACTGCAAGGTGAGGTGAATTTGGACTGTGAAAGCAGGATCAGAAATGAGAAGTAAAGTTTCTTTGCTCAACTCTATTTTATAGATTAAACATTAAAATATGCAGTATTTCATTACTATGTGCAAAACGAAAGCATTTTCCATGCATGCAAAAGATTAATGACATACTTGCCGACCTCCCGGACTCCCGGGAGAGAAACCCTTTCTCCCGCAAACTATATAAAAAAAAAAACCCTATTGCGCATGCACGGGGTGGGGAAGAGGACGCGACGGCTGACGTGTCGACAGGATGTGCATTCCAGAAGACTCCGGCCATTGCAGAGCTAGGAGGGTTGGTAAGTCAGAAGACCGCTGCGGAGGAAGGAAAGAGGTGAGTATAAAGGAGAGTGGCTGAAGAAATATGCTGGGGAATTGGGGCTGGAAAAATATGATGGGCGATACTGAGGTAGGTCTGGAAAAATATGCTGGGGAATACTGAGGTGGGGCTGACAAAATATGCTGGGGAATACTGAGGTGGGGCTGACAAAATATGCTAGGGAATACTGAGGTGGAGCTGACAAAATATGCTGGGGAATACTGAGGGGGGCTGGAGAAACATGATGAGAGATACTTAGGGGGGCTGGAGGCATATGATGGGGAATACTAAGGGGGGGCTGGAGAAACATGATGGGAGAGATACAGGGACCGCCCCTATGCTTTTTACTTTTCTCCCTGAAATGATATCTCAAAAGTAGGCAACCATGATTAATGAGCACTCCTTGTATTGGCTAGGCTGTTTTTAGTGGGAATCATTTAGTGATAGTCATGGACCAGATCCAGAGTTTGAAATTAAGAGGAAACAGGTGTTGAGAGTTAAGGAATTGAGAGGCGATGTTTCCTACCTCTTGTCTGAGTAACAATTAAAAAGTATTGCTGATCAGTATCTATTTGCAAAAACAAGGTTTTCCCTCACCCTAAAATTCAGCATGGTTTTGCCCAGGTGTAAATTTACAGCTAATTTCCTCATATTTTAAAACCGGTCCTAAGTACGTATATTATATCAGCAACTATTTTTATTATTCTTTAACATGTATTGTTTATGTACATTTATGGCCCTTATGGCATTGCAGGACAAACTGTTTTTTGTACCACTTCATAAAATCTAAAGGTGTATTTGGATGAGGTTAGGACATCTGTTGAATTTATTTTTTAAAACTGGTTCTGTTTGTTGTCCCAGTGACTGTTCCAAATTTTAGACCTTGAAAGCCTGTACTTAAAGAAAAGTAAGGGTTGTATTTGAGTGGATGGGGCAGAGCATCTTTCTGCAGTTGTTAACATTTGTTTTTAAGCAATTTTTTTTTATTGAAGACATATTGTCAATATAATGTAAATGCTATGATTTCAGCCATTTACAAAAAAGCCCCTTTGTTACAAGGAAAAGATCCCAATAACACAAAATGTATAACAAGGAAGCAAGTTTGTAAGGAAGTGGCTCATTCACATGGCCACCTATTGTTACTTTCATCTTCTTAGCTTGTTATTTATGCCTCCACTACCCTATCATTTTTACACTGCAATATAGGAATGCGCCCTTTACCATTTTCTCTTATTTTGGAATAAAATTGCTGGGTGTAGTCTCTTTAGCAAACAGTGCAGGATTATATGTCAATTTCCTACATGCTGGTTTACTTTCTCTAAAGGCTTTTAACTTTTGGAGTAATAATACCACTGCTCATGATCATATGTCCAAAATAAAACTGTTTATCTAAGTAATGACATTGAAGCAGTGCAAAATACTGGTTTTATTTAATGTTCCAAGTCCATGTATCAGGAAAGCCTCTATCTTATAATGTAAACCTGTCATTATCACAGAAACCCACATTGAGAAAGGCATAAGAAATGTGTTTAGTTAACTGTTTACCTTCTTGTTGTGACTTGTGACATTTCCAGAACTACATTTGTTATGTTTTCTTTTCTTTATTTTACTATAGTTTGTGCCTTGTTGCAAGTACACAGATCACCCTGCAGTACTGAGTGTAGTATCTAATGGTGATGATTGGAAAATCAACTGTTACCTTGCCAGCACTAAAAGGCCAACGGGCTTAACGGATTAACTTTCCTCTTTCTGACAGGGTCGTTAAGTCGACATCTTGTCATATAGAAAATTGTAATGCCAACACTCACTTTGTTGTTGCATTACGATAACCCAAACTATCCCTGCGTTATGAAGGGGGGACTATGTCAAACATGATACATTTCTATTTTAATAACCGTCAATACTAATGTGACTTTGGTTTGACTGTGATAGGTCAATGTATATGCATGTTTGCATAAGAGATTTTCAATATGAAACATAAGTACAAATTGAATAAAATAGACACATCACATGAAACTCTTTTTATGCAGTAGTCACAAATGAAATGTCAAGTAAATGAAATGTCAAGTAATGCAAATAAACATCAGCAAAAAGTAATATAGCTACAGCACTAATGATTGAAGTGCCATCAGCTGGAATACTTGACATGTAATCAGCTAACCAGAATTGCCTTATACCAGTGGTTCCCAAACTCAGTCGTCAAGGCTCCCCAACAGTGCATCTTTTCTAGATCTTCCTACAGAACAAGGGGTATAATGATACCACCTGTGGATCTTATAAACAGTCCGTAATGAACACACCTGTGTTTCAGCATGCAAATCTCAAAAACATGCTTTGCTGGAGAGCATTGAGCCCTGCGTTTAGGAACCACTACTATATACTATTTTCAAAATTACTAAGTAAGCCTTCTAAAAAGCACACCTACGTCTAAAATAGTTCTACTTCAACACTAGCATTGGAAAGGAATCCCTACTAAGAGGGTGGAGACATCAAGCAAGTACCAAACACTGATTATGCATTCAAAAGAAACCCAAAAGGTCTGATTTAATTTCAAGTCTATCACGGTAGGCAAAATTCATAGATTTTTTTCACAAATGAAAATTTGCGGGATTAGCTTCGCACCACAAATAACGCGGGTGCGAAGCTAGTTGAATCAGGCCCATAGATTGGTATGCTCCAAATAAAAGTAGAGCAGTGTACATTGGTTTAATAATCTTTTCTGCAAGGGATCCCACATGTCTGATGCATAAATCCTTTTATATTCATATTTCTTATTTGCTCTTATATTACAAAATAATTATGATATAATATGTGAGGTGTGCTAACTTAATGAGAATCTTCCCCTTTTCTGGAAAAAGGAGGATTTGTGATATGAACTCATGACCTAGTAACAATATTGAATGAGACATTCAGTAACACAGCTGGACTATGAGTTATTTAATCCGGGAACCAGTATCTGCCAATGAGTAGGAGTATATAATTGGTCTGGGACTTGAAACTTGGTGACATGTTTTTAACAGTGTTTAATATTTTTACCCACTAAAAAGCTGTACAGATAGTAATCTTTGTGACAGTCTTTACCAGCACTTGTTGAAACACCAAAGCACACACAACCAAAAAGTTTGGAGCTGCACAGGCAAATAAGTCCGTCTATAAAGGTGTCACCAAATGAGTTCAAAGGTTTACTAAAAAAAATTGTCTTGAGACAAACACTAGAACCCTTACAAAGTGCACAACTATTTAAATGTACTGTTATTACACCTCAAATAACAACTTGATGTCATTAAAATATTTAATTTAATTTATTGAATAGGAAAAATAAAAAAATCTCAATAAAACAAGAAGCCACCCAGCGAAAATATATAGATATATATCTCCCAAACAATACATGTAAATAACATTGGACCGGATTCAGACCCCGTGGATGATATTTCACGGGAAGTACAACTATAGAATAGAACATAAATATAATATGACCCCAGTCTCAATACATGTTCTATCCATATGGAATATGGCTTTAAAGATAGGTCCAATTGTTTAAATATGATCGAGAGCATATTAATCAACTGTACCAAAACTATCATTCACTGTTACTTTGCTTTCTTCATTTACTAATTTGTGGAAGAATTTTTAGCTAATTGCTAAACACACTAGAATTTACCCAAAACATAAAATAAAACATTAACCAGTTAGCATCATCTTCCAAAATAGGACATTCCTCATCTATCACAAATATATTAATTTCCGGACCTGAGGAAATATAGCAAAGATATATGCAGGTCTTGTGTATTGGCCAAGGAAGCCTGTATAATACAAACCCAATAGATAGACAAATGTTATAGATATTTCCATCCACAGAAGAAGTAAGAAAAACAAGCTCCAGTTCACTAAAGATAATCCAGAGAAAGCAAAGATATTAATTATGCAAAGCTAGAGAGACAGACAAATATAATAATTCCTTTTATCAAAAAGAGGGAATTTTGAAATACATATTCACATAGTATTTTAATGAATACATCTCATTAGAAAAAGGGAGCATAGGATATATTCTCATTGAGTGCTGAGGGATATGACGAATCCATAAGAAAAATCTATTTTAACCCCTTTTGAATGAGTATTGTATCAATATCGCCCTCTTTCAAATTGAGGAAGACACATTCCAAGAGGTATTTAGGCCCACAACTTTAGCTTGATGTTTCAGTTAAGTGTCTAGCAACTGGTGACAAATGACTTCATCCTATCACAATCTTTCTGACTATTTTGAATTGAGTTAATATGTTCCGTCAACCGTAACTTAAATTTACGTAATGTTTTGCCAATATATTTCCTGCCACAGGGGCATACAAGACAATACACAACTTGAGTAGTATTACAACTAAGGTAGGTGGAAAATGTATAAATGGCTACTCATGGGTTTTCAGTGTTCTCCCCAGGGCCATTTAGCTGGGTGCTCCACTCGGCTATTTTAGATTACCACCCAGCCAGACCTGACCAAAACATTGATTGTGATCTCCAGTTTTCTGTCCTGGCTGTCCTTTGATGGGCTGTAGAGGCTTTCCAGCACTGCTGCACTGATACCTATCAGAAGCAACAGAAAGTCTGTACAGTCTATAAGAGAACAACCACTGTAAGCTGGAAATCATAGAGTACCTGCAGCTTCCTTCAGTGTGACGCTGGCATGATGTAAGGTCACGTCAGCCTCATTCACACACACAGGAATAAAGCCATAATATGAGACGTTCTAAAAAGATAGGTTGGGGTCACTGGGATGTCTGTATGGTATAGCTCTAAGATCTAATCTGTATTGTGTGGCAGTCACTAGTATGAAGTCAGTATCGTATGGCAGTCACTAGGATGTAGTCAGTATTGTATGGCAGTCACCAGGATGAAGTCAGTATTGTATGGCAGTCACTAGTATGAAGTCAGTCTTGTATGGCAG
>WWET01000185.1:440450-464849 GCA_011038615.1 Limnodynastes dumerilii | reverse complement strand
GGGGTGGGCTGCAGGCACATGATAGGAGTAGAAGTATACTTTGCCAGTGGCGCTGGACCCATAGATACACCCCTGCCTCTATATTTGGAAGTGTATAGAGTAAAGAGTGGAAGTGTGTACACTATGAGTTTTCATTACTGAAATGGATGTGGCGCATCCGGTGTTACATAATGGAATGTTTTACAGTGGCGTGACAGGGTAACCGAACGTGAGATACACTTGGTGGGAGGGGGAGTTATTCAGATTTCACAGTAAGGGCTTGGTGCAATCCTAAATTTTAAGGTAGGGTTTTGCTGGCGGATGTCCCTTTTATTTGAGGGCAATGGACTCTCCTTGTACACACGGGTCTTAGGATTAGATGCTGGACTGGCATTGAAATTCCACCTCTGCTGCGTTTGGAGCTCCGGCGGTGCCAGATGTCTGGATCCGGTCCTATAGGACTCTGCCATTTGTAGAAATTTATGCTTTTTCTTTAAGAACAACATTAACTTCCTAAAACTTGCTGATCAGGATTAAAAAGCATTTAAAATAAAATGTCATGCTAATATGTTATCTTGTGACGTTGCATACTCCATTATTAAAGTTAGAACATGGTTGCCTACTTTTGCAAATTAATATCAGGGAGATTGTAAGAGCACTATCAAGGTGCTGCACCAAAGGGGTGTGTCTTGTAGCACCAAAGAGGTGTGTCCTGTGAATAGCTCCACCCATAGGTGTATCTAGCACTGCCAGGAAAACTATTTTACAATAAAAATGTCAGTATTTATTGATTATTAAATTGTCAGTGAATACTTTCATTACTATCTTTATAGAAAAGCTAAAAGTGACGCTGCAGCTGATTAACAAGATTCTATCATTACATCTTGGCCTCCATGAAATTGGTCATCTCCATAGACCTCAATGGATGAAATTAGAATCAGGGAGATTATCAAACACTTCAGGGAGTCAGGGAGATCACCCAATCTTCAGGGAGTCTCCCTGATATTCAGGGAGAGTTGGCAACTATGAGTTAGAATAATGTAAAAGGCTCGAATTCAGAGTTGCGCATCCGTGCAAAATTTAAACAGATGCACAGTGGAATTCCGCAAATGTGCATGCGCGAGCTCTGAATGCCGCAAATAATGCAGGTGCATCTGATTGGCTCCGACTGCTTACGAATCCGGCCTTTTAGAAATGCAAAAAGGGGCGTGTTTGTATATGTTAATGTTTTTTAGGGAGTTTACTAGCTGATATACAAACATCCGTATTGTCATTTGCATGCACTTACTACTTAACTTTGCACTAGACCTGACCATGGTGCACGTTGTATTTTTAAAACTTTTTTGGTACCATAGATGACGAGACAATTTTATCTTAAACAGCTGATGTAACTATATATAGTGCTCTCAGCAACTATGCGGATATCTGCTTTTTCAAAGCAACTTCATAGTTGTCTGAGGTGGGTTTTTTTTGTGTGAAATAATTTCTTTTTGATTTAGGTGGGGGGATGCCTTTATGTTAATATTTATTTCTTTGTGTTTGTAAAATGTAAACTTTTATACACTTTTTTTGTGTTCAATTTCTTGTAATGTCCCCCTCCCACACACACACACACACACAACAAACACTAAAATGTGTTTTAATAATAATTGTAACATTATAGGGCTTTATAAAATGTTGCACTTTACAAAAAAAGAAGCAAAAAGCCCATGCCCGCATTCTAAGCTGACTTGACAGTAAGAGCATGTATAGTGTGCTTACGTCTAGCGTGCACATAATTATATTAATTGTAACTTTAGTGGTACACAATAGAAGTGCTTCGTCTGCGAGTCCAAGCGTTGTCCGGTCTATTCACTGTAGCAGAAAACTGGATCTTCAGACGCATGCACGTTTCCCATTACGCTTCCGTGTTGCACGTGTGCAAACTCTGATTCAGGGCCAAAGTTTTTCATTTCATTTGCTGCTACAAGTGCGTTGTACAGCCGGGCAAAGGTGAAAGCTGGAATTAGGATTCTGTCCAAACAACTCTGCCTGATAAAAAAAAAAACTGCAGATGATCAAAGTAATTCTAATTATGTCTGCTTACATGACCTAAATTGAGAAATTTTTACACTTACATATAAGATTTTGAAAACTTTAAATGATAAATAAAAACATCACTGTTTGTATTCCAATGCAAAACTTTATTAGTTTTGTATAGGAATAAGTCTAAGCTTTAATGTAGATAAGTTCATTTTAAAAGGACAATTTTATCATGTTAGCGTTAATTTAAAAAAAAAAAAAAAAAAGCTAACAGAAAAAAAAAAAAAAAAAAAAAAAAAAGCTAATGTCTAATGAAACTAAAATGCAATGTTTCCTCTCTCTTTCAGGTACGAGCCCCTGGCAAAGCACTCTTAGACGCTGTCTGCAGCCACCTTAATCTAGTTGAGGGCGATTATTTTGGACTAGAGTTTCAGGATCACAGAAAAATTATGGTATGTTTTATGTATATAACGTAAAAGTAAATTCACCCCACACTGATTCCAGTATAGTTTAGGCAGATAAGTCCCACCGTAATAAAAACAAGTGTTACAATATAAAAGTGGGCAGGGGTGCTGCACGATGGCAAATATACAGATTTATTTGCATTCAAAGTGCCATCAGAACTGTGCACTCATAACATATTTATAACTTAATCTAAGCCTTTAAAAGAAATACACAAAAAGAAACCAGTAAAAAATATTAATTAGTAATTGACGGAGATAAATATTAAGTGAAGCAGAAGTACAGCATTACAACAAATACAATAAAACATAAAGGAGAAAGTGAATCAGCCAAAATTATTATTTGTTTCAATATATGTGCTATTTATGGAAAATATGAATTCAACATACTTTTAAGCTGATCTCTATGTAAGGTATGTAATGTGTAAAGCACAGGGTTGGTATTTCCTTAATGCCATTTAACCCTTTAGCTGCGGCTTGGATTGGTAGTGAATCTTCATAATAACAAGGTAGTTTGATTAGATCCAGGACCTCTCCTAATACTATAAAATAACACAGCAAAATAATAATAATAATAATAATAATAATAATAATAAAAAAACTCACTGTGGTGCTTCACTCACCGGAAGGAAGCACCTGCTTTTCCCTGCTATGGAGAATACAGTTAATCTTGGTCTATAAAATGAAGTGGAGACAGCTACTCCTGCTGCTGTCACATGCTTCCCTTTGCTTTGTTGTCATGGATCTTGGAAAGTTTCTTCTTCGGTCTGTCTTGCGTTTAGAATGTAGTATTTTATTTGTAGTAGCAAGTTAAGTAGACAACACTTTTCAGTTGCTTTCTTAGTTATAAGAACTTCACTATGAATACAATAAATACAAAACATTTCAGAAAGACATATATACAATTGTAACTACCATTTTTACATTGATTTATAAAATATTGCAATATTTGACTAAGTCGTTTTAATAGTGGCATATTTGACCATCAGAGAGGCATTAAAGATATTTCTGCAGGACACAACTACCATATGGGTAAACTACTATTCTGTTGATCATTTGGATGACTTGCATATCTATTTTGTTTTTAGGTATGGCTGGATTTGCTGAAACCCATTATAAAGCAAATTAGAAGTAAGTTTTCTTTCTCTTGAGGTGCTTATTTTTTAGTATTTATTCAATATTTTTTAAAATATGGTAAAATCTTTGCTGTACATTTGATTTGCTTTTACTATTCCTGTATTGTTATTGCTTCTTACTTTTTTTTCCTTACATTTTAGGACCCAAGACTACTGTTCTTAAATTTGTTGTAAAGTTTTTCCCTCCTGATCACACACAGCTGCAGGAAGAGTTAACCAGGTTTGCATTTTGCTATTTGTATGCTAACCATGCTGCTGTGCACGATGTCAAAATGTCTTAAATGTTTCTGATAGGCGTAGCATATTCCAAATTACTAGTAAACTTACTATGTTCCTAATCGTTTACAATCTTATACTTAATTAGCTATTCAGTACTGTTGAATGGATACCTTCCAACTTTCATCCTAGATGACAGATCAACAAATAAACCCTACCTCCCAATATTCTCAGACTCCAACCTGACCCGCTTCTAAATGACCACAGTTAGTCAAACTGATGTCGCTTTGCAAAGCTCCACCCCTTTCTCTGACTGAAATACAAGACACTGGAGAGGAATGGTTGAATGCGAACTGGCAGAACTTAGGATCTCCCAATCGCAGTTTGCCCTGATGTCAACTTGTGCAAAGTACAAAAAGACAGACATCCAGTTTCCCCAAGATCCTGGAGTGACCTTTCCATTTTCTGGGCCCTTACTGATATAACCCAGAAAGATTGTGTGGGATCGCAGAATGCTTTGGCAAACAGATGTAATTGTTGCACATTCTGAATATTAAGTGTCGTGGATGTCATGTGGGTATTTTCTGTTTACTCCAGAAATGTACATATTTTGGAATAAATTATTCTTTATTAAGTTTGCATCATATATCACACATACAATCATTCTTTCTGAGAAAGATAGAATAAAAAGGGACTCAAAAACATTTTCGAGGGTCATTACTCACTTATAAATAAGTGATACCATGTAGTAAAATGGAAGGTGTTCTATAACTGAAGCTTGATGGGCTTGTCTGTCCTCTGGTCTTTATCGAGTGTTGCCTCCAGCCAGTCCATTTGAAAATATTATGTAAGTTGTCTTTGAACAAGGTAAGTGATGGTGCAGACTTGTATAATTGATTTTCTTGTTGCTGCACTGATAACTTATATGAGCTTTCTATCCTCTGAGAACACTCGGATTACCTACTGTGGATCTAATGAGATACAGTAAACAAATTGGCTTGTTGATTATCTATAAACTGAGATCTAAAATTGACTTATGATGGGACATGCCCATGGACAGTGATATTGATCTGCTTCTACCAGTTTGCAACATAGACAGCAGTGACTGGGTGAGACACCTATTTGATATCTCCAGAATTGTTTTATACAGAAGTATGTAAACAAGCACAAGCTCCTCTGTAAGGCCAGTATTTACACGTTCACCCAGCAACACGCTGGTTCCTCATTCTGAAGGCTTCTTTTATTTTTCTTTGTAGAAGATTTTCATGATGAAGCGCGCTTTCCTTTTTCTTTAAACATTATTTATTTGAAAACTAATATTAAATGGCACAGAGTGCTTTATTCTTTAGCATATCTTTTGAAAGCTTGGTTGAGTTATATTTATGCTATACATCAAATATAATTTAAACGTTATAGAAGCTGCAATTACAAAATGGCTGACATCTTTTTTTTGAGTGTTGTCAAAGAAATGGAAAATTGCATACTGGAAGCAAACATGTACTTGAGAAATGTCTGTGAACTACCCAGATATTGGCCAGCTTGCTTGACAGCTGTGTTATATAACATTTCAGCTTTGGGCTCTTCGCCTGATGCTCTATAAAATTGTAGAACTTATAAGCCAGCGAAAAGGTAAAATCCTTGCTTCTGAAACAGCAGTAATAAAATGTTAGCAGATCTTACTCAGTCTTCACAGAGTGAACATCTGAAAAACGAACCTTGTGAGCCCCACTGTTCAGCTTACAAGGCTGTTAGTTTGGCAGTTTATGAATTATGAGAACATATCCAGCTGGCCACTGCTTTTATTGCTCTATGAAATGTTTCAGCTATTCTGGCAATTGTAACAACACAAATCTGTACACTTAAAGGAGGTCGTCACATCTCATTTTCTATTTTAATGATGGATCTTAAAAAAAAAAATAATAATAAAAAAAAATCTAAACTATAACAATAAGACATTGCTATGGATGTTTGATTTTTGTGCTATACTATACAGATAAGTTTCCATGCAATGGAATGGATTTTGTTTGCTTTGGTATTTTGAACATGCATTTACACTACCGAATTGGAGCACATTCCTGAAAAAGAAATGCAGAAGGGGTAGTATGGGGTTGGAGAGTGGGGGGTTAGAGAAGAAGAAACAGATTCAGAGAGGGGGGTGATTAGAAAGACATGGGGGAGAGAGTGGCAGTTGAAGAGACAGGTGGAAAGAGAGTGATTGGTACTACATAGGTGAGAGATTTTGCAGTTGAGTAAACACCGGGGGGAATAAAAGAAAGTGGGTGTTTCAGACAATCTCTATCTCTCTCTCTCCCTCTCCCTCTCTCCCTCCCTCCCTCCCTCCCTCCTTAAAGTTTCAGCACCATGTCTATCTTAAGTGGGGGCAGTGTGGAAATTTTGATTGGACAGAAAGGCTTAACCAAGCATCCTGCCCTGCAGGCGCAAAACGTTCCGTTACAGAACTCTGGATCTAGGGTCCAGATCCATAATGGCTTAATGTAGAGTGCTCATGTCCTTGCCAGCAGAAATCTACCATTTTGTGGAGGTCTGGATCTAGTTCCATGTCTACACACATTTTTACTTCACACTAACCCTCCTAATCTTATTTTTTAATAAACAAACAAGAACTGTAGGGTAGCAAGAGATGGTGTAAAGATTTCATTTTTGTTTAAATATTGTGGGATTAAATAGTTCATTAGGCCCCTCCTTAAACAAGTAAATGATGGTGTTTATGAGAGCAGTTCATGGAATATCAGGTTGCAGTATATGATACTGTGTACATATTGCATGCATCATATTTGGCAAATGTCTTACTTTATTAGATCCTTAATAATATAGTGCCGTATTCAGAGATCCCTTTTTGAGGATAGTTATGTGCGTATTTTTAGGATTGGATCAACTGCGCATGCATAGTAACTTTAGTTACGCTATTTACGTTGACTATACACACATAAGTGAACTGTTAAAAGCCTTCTTTGGGAGGCATTTAAATGAACGTATGGAGGCGCGGTTATCAAGAATCGCACGGACGGAGCACATATACACACGTAAGTACACACATAAAGAACAGAGTGGGCTGGGGACTTGTGTAAGCCCACGACAGCACGTCCGTGAGAGGGGAGTGTCGGAGTTGTTGGTGGGTGTTTCCTTGTTCCGGCTGTGAATATAATTGCGTACATAAAAAAACGGATTTCTGAATACGGCCATAGTGTTAGTATACTATGCTTGTGTCGTCGGTACATACCTAGGCTTTCAGGTCACACAAGAGCATTTTGCTACAGACGTGGAATTATTATGGTAATCTGGATTTTCTTAGCTGCATTCTATAAAACCACTGCTAATATTATTGTCAATATTGGTTTGTATGGTCACCATTAGATGATAGAAAATAATCTATAATTCCTTACTATTCATTTAACCTTGTAAATTGAGGCTAATAGAGAAGACATCACAAGAATAATTTCTGTGTCTCCATTATTTCTATTATGCAGTTATCATACCACTATTGAGACAGGAGTGGGAGTTCATGTAAATCAATGAGCCCTTGTCTGAGAATGAATAACAAAGTGCATGAAGCTGCCAGTTAAACAGATTGTTGCATTTTTCATGCACTGATAAATAATGTTCATGTCTGACAAGTTGGCTCATGTCTGACAGCCAATGCTAGTCACTAGGTTATTGATATGGATGTTTTTCCCAGGGCACAAATGATCATTTTCACCTTCGTTAACGCTTTTTAGCTTTTTTTTTTTTTTTTTGTTAAGAAAACAGCTGATGTTTGTGAAGGGCTCTGCATTCACCTGAATGGAAAAAGTACAGCATGTTTCGGGTTATTTTACTATTCAGCACTAATATGTTAGGGAATTTTTTTGTTGACTTAATCTTTTCAACTTTTTTTATCCATTTGAATTTAAAGCTGTTTTTAATAATGTATTATCTGTTTGCCTGTTGTTTTTATATTTTTCCATAACATATGTACTTTTGATTGTATATTATAGCTAGGACACAGGAGTACATTGAATTAAGAAGGAAGTGTTATGTGTTACTCTGCTACATCAGTCCTCTGTGTTTCCTCCATATTTCTTTCCTTATGTTTTTGCAACACCGTTTTTATTCTGTTTTTGGCACCAAGAAACATTCATGTGTCAGAGAAATTGGTAAAGGAAAGACAGCAATATTATAAACAGTAAAAGAATTTGAAGTGTACATTTGGGCAGCTGTGTTCATATTTAATACAAAGAGATGAACGTTCAAAGCAAAACGTTTTATCTGTATCTCTTCCATAATAAGAGCCCAGGATGTGTTTCATTATCACAGTGAATGCATCCTGTTTACATAGGTTCTGTTGATTCCAATATAAATAAAACATAGTAATTATTTTTGTTACAATGCTCTCTGATTAAGCAGTAATATAAGTAAAAGTGCGATTAAAAAAAACCCCACCAGATAAATCATTTTTATATTTTTCAGTTTACAAAATGCAGATCATTAAAAAAATAAATAAAAAAAAACAGCAATCAAAAAACTCATCTCCCTGCAACATATTTTAATTTGTTAGATGTCCTTAAAGGTAGCAAGTGGAGCCTTTCAGCACTTACATGAATGTGTCAGTATAGAGATTTTGGGGTTTCTATCAGGTATCGCATTACTGCTGGAATCCGGATCCAGCACACCAATGGTAATGATTCCCGCTCTTCTATCTCTTCTGCAGGTACCTCTTTGCCCTTCAAGTAAAGCAGGATCTGGCACAAGGCAGACTCACATGTAATGAAAGCAGCATGGCCCTCCTAATCTCACATATAGTACAGTGTAAGTCCTATGTCTCTGACAATTGCTTGGATATTGTCTACTCGTGTTTCTTGCACTGTGTATGTATTTGGTAATAATAGCTCAAGCAATAGATGATTAGTTATCCAAATGGTAGTGCTTCCTAACTGGTCCTTAAGGTTTATTTATTAGCATACTTCATTTGTTAGGCTGTTTTTCACATCTATATTAGACCTCTTCTTCTGTGTGTACGTCTCAGTATTAATGACTCTATGCAGTTTTGTCCGTTTGTTACCTGTGTTGTTAATGTTACAAAAACATCGGCTGTTAAAAAACCCAGAACTTTTAGTCTCATGTATAATTGCCTCTATGCATCAAGGAAACAGTGTCCTCATATTAAGTATTACATTTATATTCTAATTTTGCTTTACATTGAAAAATTGTATGACCAAACAGGGCAAACATTAAAATTGTAATCCACATAATGTGACCTAATTATATATGTTATAACTCTTTTAAATAAAATAACTTTTATTCATTTTACGACCAGGTTTTTCTGTAGTGCGGACATATTATGTAGGTCTTGTGCAATGTTACATGTTTTTAGTAGTTTGTGTGCAGTGCATTTAACAACACACAGTATTTCTCCTGAGCTGATTTATGAAGGTTTATTTGGCTTCTGTTCCTTTTGTTAAGCTGAAATAGGAGATTTTGATGAAGCTGTTGACCGGGAACATTTATCAAAGAACGTTTACATGCCTCAACAAGAAGCTGTGGAGGAAAAGGTCATGGAGTATCACCAGAATCACTTGTGAGTTTGGGAAAATGGTTTCATAATGTTTTCTATCTTATTTTTTGTACATGTGTGCAGGAGTAGAACATGGAAAATATGATGAAGCCAGTAGGTGATTATATAAACCATTACAGTGGTTTCCTCCTTTGTCACCTTTTCTGGCCTCTGCAAGCCTTTCACGTCACATAGATTAGTTAGTGGGATAGAGATTTTTTTAGGGGGAAATATTTTAAATATAAGAATGGAAGAATTTATATTTACTTTGCCACCTGACTGAATGAACCAAGTTTCATATTTCAGAGATGTATTTGAGGCATTTACATGAAAGTGGGAGGAGTTTGTTCCTAATTAATGTGTAATTAATGTGTCTGCATATTTAATTTGTTTGCTAGCCACATTTCACTGGCATGGAGCTACATCTACAAGGACAAACATCTAGTTCTACACAGTCTTAAATCCCTCATCCCAGATACACCAGGCACTGATAGTGGTGTTCCTTGTGAGGGACTCCTATCCAGGGACATTTGCTCTCCAGATAGGAATGTTAGAATGTGTTTAGGTAATGGTCCTTTCATCCAACTACATTTATAAATAGTCATTTTATTACCAGAAATACTCTTTAGTTTAATTAATGATTTGACAAAATAGCAATACAAAAGCCTTAAAAATATAATCAGAATCATACAAGATTGTTTAACAGAATATAAACATGCTATATAATGATTCATAATACTGCTCCATATGTCTCTAATAAGGTTCTCTAATATTTACCCATAAAAAATGTAATACTGGTCAAATTATCCCTACATAAAAATGCTCTAATCATATATACATTATTAGAAGTGTCCTGTAAAGGATAATGTGGACACAAACTAAAAAGCAATACTGCAGTGCCCATAATAGGGCTTACACTTCTATTCATTTATTGCATATAGTGGACAGACCCCAGCGGAGTCTGATTTCCAGCTTCTGGAGGTAGCGCGTCGCTTAGAGATGTATGGCATCAGACTGCATCCAGCCAAGGACAGAGAAGGGACCAAGATCAACCTTGCTGTGGCCAACACCGGCATACTAGTATTTCAGGTTTGTTATGTTTGATTGTGTTCACGTACATAATCCGCTTCCGCTATCATCAACCTTGATTGCATGTTCCAAAAGCATTTTGGTGATAATCATGGTTTAAAATTCAGACTTGAATTGTATGGTTTCAAATTTAATCCAAAGGCAGTTTAAAACTCTTGTTTAATTTATCAAGTTTGCCTACTTGTATAAGCTTTAATTGCATTTATATGTGCTTCCTTTAGGGTCACACTAAAATAAATGCATTCAATTGGGCAAAAGTGCGGAAGCTGAGCTTCAAAAGGAAACGTTTTCTTATAAAACTACGCCCAGATGCAAATGTGAGTATTATCTAATGGTGCATTATATAGTTTGACTGGGGTATAGACTAAGGTACTTCCAAGAAATTCTTCTGCTGCTTTTCCAACCTTGCACCTTCTTAATGGTTTCTTGCGTTCTATTGAATCCAATGCAAAAAAAATTCTACCAACATAGAATGACAATCAGTAATCATTGTCTCAGTATATGTGTCAGGATCTGCTTGTCTTATTCAATCTCATTACCTTTTCCCAGTAACAAAGGGCCTGATTCACAGATAAGAAGGAAATAAGTATGCGCAGATTCGTAAAACAACGCACCAAAGTTGCAAGTCAACTCCCAGGATCTTTGTTGACTTCCACCTCTATAGGGCTACCTTATATATGCGTGCAGAGTTTGGTAACCCAGCCCATTCAGCCCTGACTAAATGCATTCCCCCACCCTCTTTTCTTAGTTTCCAGCTTACAGAGTACTGGCACGCCCTTCTTACGGATCTCACTAGACACAGAGTTGAACTCCACACGTATCGGGTTTCTGTGTGTAACAACTGGACCGCGTATGCGCAATTTGGAAAAAATATCCAAGATGCACACGGCCTGCATATATTTAGGTTACGGTATTAAGAGTGAATCAGGGCCAGACTGAGCACACTCTACAAAATTACGCCCCTCATATATCAAGTACTCTCCTTAAATTGCTAACCTGCCTTCTTAACCCAAACAACATTCCTAAGCCACCTAGTGCCCACAGTCTACCCATTTACCATCCCTGGCAGCATGAAGTTTTCATTTTAGACTTCATGGAATGAATGGATTCTCACATTGTTGAATATATGTCTTGTATAACACTTTAACAAAGCAAATTGCTGCAATATTTATTTATTAACAGGTCTTTATATAGTGCCCACAGATTACATAGCGCTTTACAATTTAACAATCAGTATAAACAACACTGGGTAATAACAGACAGACTGGGTGGGTAGGAGGGCCCTGCTCACAAGCTTACACTCCATAGGACAGTGGGATTAATACATAAGTGTAAGTGCTATATATCACACAATGGATCAGCCAGGGTGTATGGCAGAAGTGCTGTCAGTGCTCTGTATGATCAGCCACACAGCAGTGTTAGTAGCAGAGATGAGGGAATTGTAGAAAAGAAAGAGAGTGTGTGGGTTTGTGTTAAAAGGCAGAAGCAATATGTTACATCAGGGGTGGAAATTCAATTGGTGCAACAGGTGCAATAGTACCAGGGCCCATGCTGATACAAGGGCCCACAGCCATCATCACCGCACCACTGAGGCTCCCCACTGGGCTACCTGTGATATCATCAGGGCCAAAGCATATTTTTTGAACCAGGGCCACAACTCTCTAGTTCCACCTTTGTGTTACATGTATGCTAAACCTACTGTTCCATATACCCTAGTAAGTGGTATCAGACTACAAGAATCTATATAAACCACATCCATTGCACATCAAAAGTACACAGAATGTATTATCCCTTTCTACAGATTAAATATATGAAAAACTCAATGGGGCAGATCCAGACCTACGGCCGCCCATGATTTTACGCATACTGCGAGCGTACTGCGCATGTGCGCGGCAGGTGTTATGCAAAGTAATTCAGAGTGTAAGGGCGTTCAGCATAACAGCATCGTAATTACGGACGAAGGGGCGTGCCAGCCATATGACACCTGTAATTCCGTTTTGGGGGCGGGGTGAGGCATTTAAATCGTACAGTATGGCCGTGCTTAGCTGCATAATTATGTTAATCTGTTACGGCCAAGAGGGGTTACGCATGGAAAAGTTAAGGTAGGGTTTGGCAAGCGGAAGACGGCATAAATACAGACGACCGAGGGGAGTTCCTAGGTGCGTGCTTCGTAGGTATGCCGGCATAAATACGCTACACACAGGCGTATCGTTTGCGTAGGTCTGGATCTGGCCCACTGTTTCTGAAAGTTATTACACCCCTAAATCTGTAGCTTGTAATTCGAAATCTATCTTTCCATACCCTAAAATACATTTTATATGTAAATAAAAGTGGGATATCCTGAGATTTAATTAGAAATTGTTGGAATTATTATTTCATACTTAATAATACATAGTTTCTTATTGGATCAGAACTTATAGGTTTTGTATGTTTTTTTTGGACTCCAAAATGTAGCTATATTTTGATTTCGATTTAAATCTAGTGATAGATGGAACTGTATTACTATTGTTTCCCTATCTTTCTGCTCTCAGAGTTCTTACCAGGACACTCTGGAGTTCATGATGGCTAGTCGGGACTTTTGCAAGTCATTCTGGAAAATATGTGTAGAGTACCATGCGTTTTTCAGGCTCTTCGAGGAACCCAAACCAAAGCCAAAGCCTGTTCTTTTCAGCCGCGGTTCTTCTTTTAGATTCAGGTAAGAACCAGAATTTTCCCTGAGGAATTTTTAAGGTAAACATCTACAAAATACCTGGTCATCAACAACCATAGTATTATAGACCATTGTCGATTTGCATAACGTTTTAATTAAGGTTTTTATTGATTTTGTCATCTTTATCGCTTTAATTCACTGCAGATAGCCATTTCTGCTGTGTTTTCATGGCTTTCACAGTTTTAGTAAACTATTTATTAGAATTGAGATATCATATTTTGTTACAGGAACATTGTCTAAAGTTGTAAAATTCTAAATATTTGCCTGGAGAGAACAGACTTGTGTATCTGTAATGGGGGTCTAGCACACATGCTCTTTCAGGCTTCCAGCTAATACCTGTCAAAATGTTCCATAAACCTGAAAACATGACACATGGTTCTATTTTACTTCCTCTGCTCCTGGCATAGGGTTTTGTTGTTGTTATTTATTTGCAGGTACTGAATATGATTCTTTATGGCACTGTGGTACAGATATTTTTGAAGAAACTTCAAGCAATCTAAACATTCACATTTGCAATGTTTGTGTTTATACAGTATTTCAATATTTTGTTTGTGGGATAATCCGTATTATAATAATTATATGTAATTACAAATGTTCATTCACATTTCACATGTCCTACTTGGTATTTTGTGTCACCTTGTTTATAATCTATTCTTACACTAATTAGGTTCTCCTGCTGATTCACAGGGAATTTAGCCAAAAAGAATAGTATAAAATTCCCAAAGAACTTGTGTCATGGTAGGTCATAAAAATAATCAAAACAGTATGCTAATACCTGATGTGAGAGGAAAAATAGTTCCAATTAATCAGTTGTTACATATGAAAGTGAAAAGATTTATGAGTCATTGCAATGAGAAGGGTTATTTTTTATTACAAAGGATGTAATTGTAACAAACAATGGAAATGCTGGTTTCTATTGTGAGAGGACTAAACACATCCCCTTTACCAGAAGGTAAGTGTCAGGTAACATTATGCAGACTCCTGTTTCTCAGTGGGCAGCAGTATGTCAGGTCATTGGCATATAATTACTCCTCTGACCCCCATTTGAGAAACAAATCAGTGCAGATATCCTCCTAGGTAGTTAGATGCAAGCTCTAGGGATTAAGTTAAAGCTGCATGGTTGCATCTCATGTGATAATATGGAACATTCCTTCACTTTCTTTTGTTAAGAGGAGAGGTAACATTGCTGTTTTTAAATTGCACTTTGTGTTAAACTTTAGAGCTTGTGGTTGTAGACAATAACATTATTGGATGTAAATACTGTTATGTGAAGGTTTGAGCTATTAGTCCTGTTTAAAAAAAAATATATCAGTAAATGCTACAGTCCATAACACTGTGTATTATAACATTTATCCATTACTCTTTCGTTCTGTTATACTAACAATATCCATTATACATTGTCAGTGGACGGACACAAAAGCAAGTTTTGGACTATGTCAAGGAAGGTAGTCACAAGAAAGTACAGTTTGAGAGGTAAGGAATTTTTATGTATATTTTGTTGTATTTGATTTTGCGGCTTCTTAAAATTATAATATGATTATTATTATTATTATAACTTTTTTTTGCTTCCAGTGAGACCTTTGAACTAATAAGTACTTTAGTTTTTATTCAGTATGTCCTATTGTTTTGTTTTACAGGAAGCACAGCAAGCTTTGCTCTATAAGAAGTTTCACTGCAGCCTCATCTGAGCAGATTTTGGAAGTGCCAAAACAAGTCAGTAATTCTTGCATGTGATATATTCTGTCTTGCATTTTATTTTTATTTTAACTAACATATATTCATAACTATATATAGCTAAAAAATAAAATGAAAAGAACCCAAGTATAAGAGGCTATATATATACATTCCAAGTAATGTAACATGGTAAACATTTTTACCAGCTCTCAGTCTACTACACTTGCATTGAATAATCTTCTGTGTCTTGGTTCTTTGGAAATAGCGATTTGCTGCATTGTCATGGCGCCTTCTTTTTATATACCTGTCATCTCTTGTTATGAGGATTTTATCCCTTCATCTGTTTTATACTGCAATGTCTTTTTTTCTTAAATCTCGGCAGAGCCCTAAAATAACATTGGTACAGTGTTCTGAAGCCAATGAGATACAAACCTTACAACCAACAAAGGAAGACAAGATAGCAAGTGAAGTGCCATTGCAACGTAAGAGCCCATCTCCACAGAGAGTGCTTCTAGAAAGGAGAGAAAAGGAAGGAGTGCATTTGACAATTGACGGGGAAGATGCAGCCAAAGACCATATACAGCAGAATATGAAGAACGCACACCATCCAAGCACAGGTCCAGCATCCCGGGCTGCTCATGGCAGCAGTAACTCAATACCTTACATTGACTGCAGTGATGTAGATAGTGAATATGATCTCCACAGGGTGCTTTTAATCCGCTCTCAGTCCCAGACAAATGACAATGATGAGGGTGGTTTCCACTGTAGTAATGGAATCTACCGAACAGATGAGTATCTCAAACACACCAAATTGAGGCAACAAATGTCCTCTGTTCGGTCGTCCTCTAATATTATTGAGGAATACATTGATGATGATTCCGCTGGCATGTCTTTTTATGCCGGCGGTAGTCCAAAAATGCCCAGGCACAGTTCTCTGATAGATGAAATGTTTAGTGGTCCAGACAGCCGTAGTCCCTTTGCTACTCCATTGTCTCCAAGTAGTAAGGGATCAAGTCCAAATATAACTTTTAATAGGACTGGATCTCCTGGCTATGTTTCAGAAAATGTATACAATAACAATAATAGAACTAGAAGTCCGAAGAATGATGGACTTGCCCATGTTTACAATAGGTACGATTCACAAGTAGAGAGGCCACATATTCAGAGACTGAAAAGTGGCTTCTGCAACCACTCTGATACTGATCCTTTTATCTTAAGTCAAATCTCATCAACACCAGTAACAGACCATAGAGCTGAAGCGCAGACAATAGATCATCTCTCCAAAATGGCTGCCTTGGAAGCTAAAATGATGTCAAATGGAGTCTTGGACAGTAGACAGACTAAGTACAGCCCTGTACTGCGGTCATCTGCTGTGCTTCCGGAGCATATAAGCACTCTTCCCATGGCTGATGGTTCTACTAGCAGTGGTAGCGAGTCAGGTGATACAGATTCAGATATAGTTGATTCTTTCGGGCATCCTATTGTTTATGGAAATCCCATAGTTTTATGCTCTTCACCGATGCCTAGAAATAACTACTCCTTTGGTAGCCTTCAGCTGGAAGAGTATGCTGAAGAAGTAAATGATGAGGACACAGTTCTTAGTTTTAGTGATGAAGATGGTGCACATGTTTTCAGCTGCTGAGCTGTTGATGAGATTTAAAAAAGTAATAATTATGCCAGATTAAATTATAGAAGTAGTTGTACCGTGTTTAAATATATAGTTGTAATAAATTGGAATAATATTTCATAGCCTTCAGCTAGGAAAGTATACTAAAGAGGTAAACGATGAAGATACAGGACCCGCATGCTTGGTAAATGCGGTGGTCTGGAACTACGCACGGAAAAGGGGAGAGAACTCCTTTGTCCGTCGCCACTGTCATGCTTAGTTATGGACACTCCCGTGTCCATAACCCAACCTTAACTTTACAGCACTGATCTGTGTCCAGACATATGGAGAGCCATTGCGCAACATCTGGTGCACGCGTGTGCAGATGTTACATGCAAGTGGCTTGCGTAAGTCCCTTTGCGGGTTTAACTGTGAATCCGGCCCACTGTCCTTAGCGATGAAGATGGTGCACATGTTTTCAACTGTTAACGAGATTTTAAAAAGTGATATTTAAGCCAGATTAAGCTATAGAAGTAGTTGCACTATGTTTAAATATATGTAGTTAATATTGTAATATTTAGAAAAGTATTTGATAAGGTTATTTAATAATATCACTGTAGTGTATTTTTTATATAGATTTTGTAATGTTGTGGTAGCACTTATCTGATAGTTGTTTCAGAAAGCTTTTTGTTAGTAATTTGTGTAGAATAGCAGTAATTGAAGTAGTCACTGCTGTCACACAAGATGCTGAGCTACATTTGCACTAATTGATTCATACACAGCCTTTTTTTAAAGTTTGATGCTCAGCTTCTTGTTTTTGTGTGGTATTTGTAGTGTTTTGTTTCCTAGTAGCAATGGAAAATTAAGCCTTAGTGCCACTGATGTACACTAAACCTAGTACACTATTATCTACTGACAAGATTTTTACAGTAGCGTATAAATATACTTTCTCTTTACAGTGCCTGATCAGATAAAAATAAACGCACAGCCATGATGCAGTGAGAGAGCATAGTTATATAGTATATATACTTAATGTTAATTTGGGGCAAAGATAGAGCAAATCCACAGTCCTTTTATATGGTTTCTCTGCTTATTTAATTTGAAACTAACAAATAGATTTTGCATGCGGTGTGCAGAATGTCCATAGCTAGAATAGAAATACTGACTTGCATAGGTAGATGTAGTTATATGACCAGATGTCATTAAATATAACCAGAATATTTCTAGTTGCTCAGGACTAGTAATAAGATCTCATGAAAGAAAGTTAGTCTGAACTGATGCTGACCGCTGTTTATTTCTATATATCTTCATATAGACGGCTTAGTGCCACTGATGTACACTAAACCTAGTACACTATTATCTACTGACAAGATTTTTACAGTAGCGTATAAATATACTTTCTCTTTACAGTGCCTGATCAGATAAAAATAAACGCACAGCCATGATGCAGTGAGAGAGCATAGTTATATAGTATATATACTTAATGTTAATTTGGGACAAAGATAGAGCCTATCCACAGTCCTTTTTATATGGTTTCTCTGCTTGTTTAATTTGAAAATGGCACTTTTACTCCATTCCTAGATTTGAAACAAGCCTGTGTTTACTGGGTTTGTAACAGGAATATATTTTCCAGCTAGTTTAATTTTCATAACATCAGTATTGGCTGCAACAGTTTAGCAAATATTATATTATAATAATTATAATAATTTCAAACTAAAACATTTTGCACATACCTACAATAACAATCTTGTGGCAATCTATAAGTAGTACAAGTATTTTGTACTTAAATGAATGTTAAAAAAAAAACAAAACCCTAAACATGACTAACTACTCATGAGAATAGCTGAAAGCCTCTTTTGAATGTGTGATGAATGATACAGATTGTGGAAGGCTTCCATTTGCTCTCTGCTGGATGGTAGCTTCTCCCTCAGTAGGTCTGATTTGTCCCTGGCTGGTTATGTGCATATCAAGTCAGAAATCACTTTTATTTTATGTCTTCTCTCACTTTCCAAATTCCGTCAGAGCCTTGTAGATCTAGGAAATAAAGTTGTCTTTCAGTTTTCCAAATAATTCAGATTTCCTATTCCCTGTGATATTACAGTGGGGCACCAAGGCACAGACCTCTAACCATACCAATAGCACATTATATTTGACTTTTATAATAAGTTTATATTCCCATATATCGGGAACAGAAGGGCCCCTCTCCTGTACATGCTTGCTTTGATGGTTTCCTACTTCATTTGTTGTTCTTAACTTATGCAGAAAGATCCGCAGATGCCACTAATGAGGAACATGCAAAGGCAGTGTGACCTAACAGATTTCCTGCACAATTTGCTTTGTTTCACTTTCTAAACCAACTTTTTCTACACTAATTTACCTGCGGTCTACTACTCTGGGAAATGCATTCTCATTCTTGTCATTTGTTAATATACTAGAAAGAAAGAAAGTATATTTTGTAATGTAAGCTTTGCTTTGTGTCAGCATGTATCTTATAATAAGAGAGTGGAAAGGGTTTCTGTCTTCATTCTCCAGCATGTTTGGTCCTCTGTTACTTACATTATTCTTGTTCCTGTTTTGATATTCCTTTCCTTTGAATTACCCTTTTATGCATAAAAATGTCTTTTCATTCAACAACAGTGATATTAATCCTACATTTTTAATGACAAGAAGCACATTTCTGATGCAATTACACAAAACTATTTATTACTTATGAATAGTAAATGCAGGTTTAAAATGAGAATACCATGTTGAATAAAATACAATGTATGTATATGTATGTATACATGCATACACTGATTTTGGTGATATTGTACTGATTAGCTAAAACACTCTAACAGTAGACTTCATACATGACAATATACTGATGTTTCCTGTTATATATCATAAACAATATACTGTATAATGTACAATATTTTTGCAGATATTGTTGGTACTTAGCAGTGGCCAATGTGTTTTTGTTTTCAATGACATTAATTTATCAGGTATCACTGTTGTTGATTAGGAAAGGTGCTTTATTTTAAATGAACTACATCTGTGGTAGGCATGTAACAATGGTGTCTGTTATCACTGGGGAAGAACAGTTGGACTAACTTAAGCATAAAGATTTTTTTTTTTTAAGCTTGTGTCCAGTTTACTAGTGATGGATGCCATTATCAGGGATCACTGTTGTTGATTAGGAAAGGTGCTTTATTTTAAATGAACTACATCTGTGATTGGCATGTAACAATGGTGTCTGGTATCACTGGGAAAGAACAGTTGGACTAACTTAAGCATAAAGATTTTTTTTTTAAGCTATTGTGTCCAGTTTACTAGTGATGGATGCCAGTGTTACTCTGCTGTAAACAGTTGCAGTTCACAATGAAGAGATGTTATGTAATATGACAACATAAAAGCATGAGAGTGTTCTGGCTGGGAATGTCACAGGCTGGCTATGTAATACTCAGCTTGGTGGATCACTGTGCATGTCATGCATTGCTTCCCCTCCCCCATGCCAGCAGCATTTACTACACCTAACCTGCTGTACAACTGTCATTTGTTTCTGTTTTGTCAACCTGCTGACCCTCTTTGGTGATAACCTAGTCATTGGGTAAGATGTATTGTACACCTAAATCACTGTATATTGTATTTCTCTGTATCGCCCTGCTTGAAAATTCACCCCAGTAATTATTGTGGCACCCATCAGACAGTGCCATGTGTGAGTTATAATTCTCTCTATGTGCAAATCATTTTAGCTGAAGCAATTTTTTTTATAAACATGCTGATTTTCTTTGGACAATAAGGATTAGTATGATGTAGACTCAATAGCTACTGTTCTTTGCTTTTCCTTGTGGAACATGGTCACTCTTAAACAATCCCACCATGTGACACTGTCTGCAGCTAAAGTGACCTGTAGAGTTGTAGTCATATCATAATACAAATGTACAATCTAAAACTGTCCATTCAGTGCAAAATATTCTGTTCATTTTAACAGGCCTCTCTTATGGATGCCTGAAATCCTTTGTGACTGTACTAGCAAAGATCTTGGGAAGAAATCACTACAGTGCAGACATGAAGTAATAAGGGACAATCTGTCATCACATTGTTACAGTGCTGACATTGAGAGTAATGTCTGGCTGTCAAGTGTTGATCAGTGTGGTCATGGGTCGTGCTGTGCAAGTTGACAGCTCAGTTTACCAATTTTTGTTAAGCTAGAAGCAGCTAAGATTTTGACATACATGCTTTTAGAGGTAAATCCAATTTAGTCTCTAAAAAACTTCCATATTGGGTTTTTGCAGACCCTACCTAATGGCGTTACTTATTTTCTCCCAGGTCTTGTAGAAGCTGCTTTCTTTGGCTAGGGGTTATAATATCATGCTTTTGTGACTACCAATTTCCATTAGGATAACAATTTAAAACATTATTTTTGCAATGCAAATACACATAAAAGTTAACATTTTTCCAAATTGGGCTTTATGTATTGTTCTTACATTTTTATTTTTACATATTTTATGCATTTTTTTCTTTTTTTACTTAAAACATTTTTTTTATCAGTTATTTGTTGTATGTTCCAAAAGGGAAAGCAAACTACAGAAACATTTTTGAACATAAGAGAGAAATGTTTGTGTTACAAGGTTCAGAAATTTCAATGTGCCATATATAGAATGGAACTGTAAGTAACAAAATGTCATTTTCTCTAAATAAAGGCATTTAATACATAATATTAGGTTATGGTGTGGCAATTCTGAATCGCTGCAATTGCAACTGTTTCATTATGTTCATAGTAAGATGAAAATGATTGCTGTTGCCCGTGGTGCAGCCTGATTATATTTTCTCACTAGCTAGTTTATGACTACACATGGATCTCCACATCCTACCCTGTTGCTTATTTATGACATTATTTTGAAATATAAAGTGTTTAACTTTTTTATATAGGTTGGTTCTTTTTATGATAACATTTTATTAACAATTGATAAATGTTGTGTAAGATTATTCCCTATTTAGACCAGGGATTCTCAACCATGGACCTCAATTACCAGTAACAGTTCAGTTCATGTTTTCTATGTCTCCTCATAATCACTTTGGATCTTTTCTCATGTCAGTAAGTAATGAACGCACTTGTGCTCAAGCAAGGAAACTTGAACAACATGAACTGCTAGTGGTACATGAGCACCATGGTTGATTTAGACTAAAGTGGAGTGAAAGTTAGTAAACTGTAGATTACTGTCCATGAAGAGTGCAGTGAAGTGTAGAATAGTTAGATAAATATATTATTCCTTAGAGGGGAGTATTCTCCATGAAGAGTAAATTGCTGTGAAAGTAAGTTAGCCAAGTAAAAAATACTTAATGAGGTGTTTAGAGAAAGGTAAACTAGTTAGATAAGTAGATTATTACTTATGCAATGTCTAGTGCAGGGTAGACTAGTTAGAAAAGTTGATATGCTCTTGAGTAAGAGTAAAACTGCATGTTTTGGGGTTATTTTGGTGTAATATTTCTTCACACTGTTGCCTAACAGTCTTGTCTGTAAAGTATTGGTGCTAGGGTTTTCTCAATGGTTCCTCAGAACCAGTTATGCCAGATATATATTTACACAGGTAGGATAGTTTGTCTTACAATAGTTCTTGTGCTTTACTTTCTTTTTCAAAGCGTTCTACTGTGTAATATTTTTCTCTAGCATCAATAAAATTGGCACATTATTTGTGTCATTTCTTTAATAAGCGTGCCTTCAATGTTGTGTTGTAGTTGTAGAATTTTACATGGACATAAACATTTCTTTATTTATATCTGTGCACTCTACATGCTCATGTCATAATGCACAACACATGACTCTTAACTCTACTGCCGCATGGTTAAGGCCAAGCTTTAAAAGGATAAATTAATAAGAAAATTAAATGAGAATAGTCGCTGTTTCAGATTTCTTTGTGTCATCCTAGATATGTACTTCTGAAAAAATTCTAATATTGCATAAAGCTTGAGTATAGTTGTTGGAAACAGCCTCTGGGATTGTACTGGAGTAAAAAAAATATATATTTATTTATCTTGACCTTTACTATGTGGCTCAAATTATTTTTGCCATTTATAGTATACAAATGACATTCTCCACCAACATTTCCACCCTCATCCAAGTAAAAAAAGAAAGCAATAAAAAAGTGCAGTTGTGTACGTTGGCATTATGAAAGCTCTAGTATCTGGCATGAGGGTCAGTTTCCAGCCAAATTATACTGATCATTGCTTTTGCCACTCTGGATAAATGTTGGCATCACATTGGAGCCTGATATTGACACACCACATGTAGGAAGATATTAAGTAGTCTTTAATGTTCAGATGTGTGTGCAAGTCATGTAATGATCTAATGGATTATGAGACATTGCAACCTTCTGACGATGCTCATTCCTAAATCACTAGGTAGTTTATGTAAGTATATAAGGTTTTTTAATTTCTTTCAACCCATATCTGGGATTCCATATGTAATTCACAATCATTAAATTGAAGTTGCTGCAATTTTTATTGCAGAATTTTCTATTGTAAACAATTGAACATCCCAAAATATGAAGACACAACAAGTGAATGCCAGCATTTTACAGGGAAATCTCGGCTCACTTTTCTAGGCATTCATGTTTCCAATATTTATTTCCAAATGCGCACCATTTATCATCTGGTCATATCCTTTTACTAAGTGTAGACTAGCTGTGCTATCATATCTGTCACAAGCATACAGTGGAGCATGAATGGAATGACGGAACAAGGTATACAGCGTCTGATGTGTGTGATACTGGTAAAGTAGTTTACTCGGCCCCTGTCATTTGTGTGAAATGCTGCAGAGATTTTAATGGTAGAAGGCCTCTGTTTAGACCCTTTCTAGCAAATGTCCTTATTGTAGTTGTTCACCAGTTCCATTTGTTTTGCATAGTACTTTACACTTTTTTGCCTAGGTTGCAAAAGCCATTGTTCCCAAACAGCTGAAAGCTATAGTCATTGTGGTATACTGGAGAATTTCTATGTTATGATCATTTCTAGTCCTTTTCCATGAGGCAAAACTTTATTATTCTTACATAATTATTTATGGTTGGAAATAGAAGTATTATCATACTTCTGTACGTCAGAGTATTGTAAGCCCTGTATTTATTTCCCTCTCTAATGATGCCTTTCATAAGATCATACCATAGTACATTTTCAGTGCGTATGCTTCAGTCTAATATTGAGATTTTGATGTTCTCCTTCGTGGTCAAAAATAGCATTCTGAAAAATGTCTGTTTACTTTCTAGGTTCTCTAACAGGTAGTCCACACCTTTCAGAACTCTCCATTAACTCTCAAGGAGGAACAACTGGACTAAATTCTTCGCTATCGCCAAACTTAAGTCCTGAAGGAAAGCCATCTTCTCCACTGATTAGTCCATTATTGAATGAACCCGTATGCATCAGAACGGATGATGAGGAGGATAGCCGTAAAAAGGTACATTTGTTTGCTTTTACTAAAGGTTCAATACTAAGAATAAATCACTTGTAACATTTTATACATTTTATAAGTATTTTTAAAATAATATACAGAAAATTTATTAAAAAAATCTCAGAGGGGAAAAAATATGACTAAGCACTCTCATTCTGTCAACTAAAATTAACCGTGGTTGCTTAAAATGTTTTGGCCGTTAAAAGTTAATAACTCTGGCTAGTCGATGGCCACATAGCAACTATAGGTAAGTAGGAGCTCTTACTATTTTCTGAACTTAGTATTGGTAACCACGTAGATTTACAACTGGCACACAACATGAAATAACTGTCAAACGACGACAATAAAAGCAAACCACTGAAGCATCACTTGCACATCCAGCTTTACACAGGCAGTTAAGATTGGCTATTAAACTGCTCATTCATACGCTCAGAATTCATTAACAGTTTGCAGTTGTGTAAAAACAATAACTCTCAGGGATTTTTTAAAATATTTGTAGTTTCTGTATATGCCACTGCCAAGATATCTATTC
>WWET01000185.1:428561-440364 GCA_011038615.1 Limnodynastes dumerilii | reverse complement strand
CCTAAAGCTAAATATATTTATTTATTATTTTTAGTAAATACATTTATGTAAATGTTCATGTCAACAATGACTAGCAGGGTGCACTGACTATGGTATGCTCAATGCTAGTGCTAGGTCTCTGCGCACCCTAGGCAAGTTTCATCATCCCCTGCTGTCAGACTGGTAAATCTTCTAGCAGCATTAGTTTGTGCTCTTGTCTACGTGGTAAAGATGATCACTCCAACGTTTCTTTTGTATTGTATGTTCTAAGATGGCTTAGTGCAAGTGACATTTGTTTTAAAGGGGAGGGGAACATGTAATAGTTTCCTCCCCATATCCCAAAAGCTTAGAGCTATTGACAATGAAATCTTTTTGTATGTTCAATTGTCACTCTGTTTGTATATGCAACAAAAGATGGTCGTATTCAGACATGAAGCATAAAATGTCTTCCTTTAAATGTTTGTTGAACTAATGTGGTCTCCATTAGCTACTCAATCTGGGCTTGCAAGCTACGAAAGTTTGGCAAAAATTGTTAAAAACAGAGAAAAAAAGAGATGAATTGAAATGTCATGTAATAGAAGATTGGTGAATAGATCTATTATTCCATTAGGAAATAGATGATATCTGCTGGACAACTCGACTACATAGCTTTCGGCTGAAAATTGACTAATTGCAGATTTATTGACATTCGGCTGCATAAATGTGGATAGCTGACAGGTGCTTCTTAAAATATTATGTATTGCTGGTAGGCAGGGTCTTGCTGACACAATTTTGCCTGTGGGGCAAGCCCACACCAGTGGCCCATAACTAGCGGCCTGTTCTTAAACAGTGGTTTTCATTAAACCTCTGGAGCGCTGTAGGGTTAACATTATTTCTCTAGTGATCCGGTGTATATGAGTTTTATAGTCATCATAAGTATCCTCCCATTACTATGGTGTTATTTCTGAGAATGCATGAGTTCCGAGGTCTGACTGCTTTGTACAGCAAATTAAGGTGCCTGAAAGATATACCTCAATGTAACATTTTAAGTAAGCAACACAAATTAACATTAATTATGTCACAAAATATAACATATTAATAAAGACACACTGTCCCTTTATCACACTACTCATACTATCTATTCCGCTCATACTATATATTCCTATTTATCACAAACACACTGCCCATACTATCAACTAACACACTGCCCATACTATCACTCACACACTGCCCATACTATCACTCACACACTGCCCATACTATCAACTAACACACTGCCCATACTATCACTCACACACTGCCCATACTATCACTCACACACTGCCCATACTATCAACTAACACACTGCCCATACTATCACTCACACACTGCCCATACTATCACTCACACACTGCCCATACTATCAACTAACACACTGCCCATACTATCACTCACACACTGCCCATACTATCACTCACACACTGCCCATACTATCAACTAACACACTGCCCATACTATCACTCACACACTGCCCATACTATCACTCACACACTGCCCATACTATCAACTAACACACTGCCCATACTATCACTCACACACTGCCCATACTATCACTCACACACTGCCCATACTATCAACTAACACACTGCCCATACTATCACTCACACACTGCCCATACTATCACTCACACACTGCCCATACTATCAACTAACACACTGCCCATACTATCACTCACACACTGCCCATACTATCACTCACACACTGCCCATACTATCAACTAACACACTGCCCATACTATCACTCACACACTGCCCATACTATCACTCACACACTGCCCATACTATCAACTAACACACTGCCCATACTATTAACTAACACACTGCCCATACTATTAACTAACACACTGCCCATACTATTAACTAACACACTGCCCATACTATTAACTAACACACTGCCCATACTATTAACTAACACACTGCCCATACTATTAACTAACACACTGCCCATACTATTAACTAACACACTGCCCATACTATTAACTAACACACTGCCCATACTATTAACTAACACACTGCCCATACTATTAACTAACACACTGCCCATACTATTAACTAACACACTGCCCATACTATTAACTAACACACTGCCCATACTATTAACTAACACACTGCCCATACTATTAACTAACACACTGCCCATACTATTAACTAACACACTGCCCATACTATTAACTAACACACTGCCCATACTATTAACTAACACACTGCCCATACTATTAACTAACACACTGCCCATACTATTAACTAACACACTGCCCATACTATTAACTAACACACTGCCCATACTATTAACTAACACACTGCCCATACTATTAACTAACACACTGCCCATACTATTAACTAACACACTGCCCATACTATTAACTAACACACTGCCCATACTATTAACTAACACACTGCCCATACTATTAACTAACACACTGCCCATACTATTAACTAACACACTGCCCATACTATTAACTAACACACTGCCCATACTATTAACTAACACACTGCCCATACTATTAACTAACACACTGCCCATACTATTAACTAACACACTGCCCATACTATTAACTAACACACTGCCCATACTATTAACTAACACACTGCCCATACTATTAACTAACACACTGCCCATACTATTAACTAACACACTGCCCATACTATTAACTAACACACTGCCCATACTATTAACTAACACACTGCCCATACTATTAACTAACACACTGCCCATACTATTAACTAACACACTGCCCATACTATTAACTAACACACTGCCCATACTATTAACTAACACACTGCCCATACTATTAACTAACACACTGCCCATACTATTAACTAACACACTGCCCATACTATTAACTAACACACTGCCCATACTATTAACTAACACACTGCCCATACTATTAACTAACACACTGCCCATACTATTAACTAACACACTGCCCATACTATTAACTAACACACTGCCCATACTATTAACTAACACACTGCCCATACTATTAACTAACACACTGCCCATACTATTAACTAACACACTGCCCATACTATTAACTAACACACTGCCCATACTATTAACTAACACACTGCCCATACTATTAACTAACACACTGCCCATACTATTAACTAACACACTGCCCATACTATTAACTAACACACTGCCCATACTATTAACTAACACACTGCCCATACTATTAACTAACACACTGCCCATACTATTAACTAACACACTGCCCATACTATTAACTAACACACTGCCCATACTATTAACTAACACACTGCCCATACTATTAACTAACACACTGCCCATACTATTAACTAACACACTGCCCATACTATTAACTAACACACTGCCCATACTATTAACTAACACACTGCCCATACTATTAACTAACACACTGCCCATACTATTAACTAACACACTGCCCATACTATTAACTAACACACTGCCCATACTATTAACTAACACACTGCCCATACTATTAACTAACACACTGCCCATACTATTAACTAACACACTGCCCATACTATTAACTAACACACTGCCCATACTATTAACTAACACACTGCCCATACTATTAACTAACACACTGCCCATACTATTAACTAACACACTGCCCATACTATTAACTAACACACTGCCCATACTATTAACTAACACACTGCCCATACTATTAACTAACACACTGCCCATACTATTAACTAACACACTGCCCATACTATTAACTAACACACTGCCCATACTATTAACTAACACACTGCCCATACTATTAACTAACACACTGCCCATACTATTAACTAACACACTGCCCATACTATTAACTAACACACTGCCCATACTATTAACTAACACACTGCCCATACTATTAACTAACACACTGCCCATACTATTAACTAACACACTGCCCATACTATTAACTAACACACTGCCCATACTATTAACTAACACACTGCCCATACTATTAACTAACACACTGCCCATACTATTAACTAACACACTGCCCATACTATTAACTAACACACTGCCCATACTATTAACTAACACACTGCCCATACTATTAACTAACACACTGCCCATACTATTAACTAACACACTGCCCATACTATTAACTAACACACTGCCCATACTATTAACTAACACACTGCCCATACTATTAACTAACACACTGCCCATACTATTAACTAACACACTGCCCATACTATTAACTAACACACTGCCCATACTATTAACTAACACACTGCCCATACTATTAACTAACACACTGCCCATACTATTAACTAACACACTGCCCATACTATTAACTAACACACTGCCCATACTATTAACTAACACACTGCCCATACTATTAACTAACACACTGCCCATACTATTAACTAACACACTGCCCATACTATTAACTAACACACTGCCCATACTATTAACTAACACACTGCCCATACTATTAACTAACACACTGCCCATACTATTAACTAACACACTGCCCATACTATTAACTAACACACTGCCCATACTATTAACTAACACACTGCCCATACTATTAACTAACACACTGCCCATACTATTAACTAACACACTGCCCATACTATTAACTAACACACTGCCCATACTATTAACTAACACACTGCCCATACTATTAACTAACACACTGCCCATACTATTAACTAACACACTGCCCATACTATTAACTAACACACTGCCCATACTATTAACTAACACACTGCCCATACTATTAACTAACACACTGCCCATACTATTAACTAACACACTGCCCATACTATTAACTAACACACTGCCCATACTATTAACTAACACACTGCCCATACTATTAACTAACACACTGCCCATACTATTAACTAACACACTGCCCATACTATTAACTAACACACTGCCCATACTATTAACTAACACACTGCCCATACTATTAACTAACACACTGCCCATACTATTAACTAACACACTGCCCATACTATTAACTAACACACTGCCCATACTATTAACTAACACACTGCCCATACTATTAACTAACACACTGCCCATACTATTAACTAACACACTGCCCATACTATTAACTAACACACTGCCCATACTATTAACTAACACACTGCCCATACTATTAACTAACACACTGCCCATACTATTAACTAACACACTGCCCATACTATTAACTAACACACTGCCCATACTATTAACTAACACACTGCCCATACTATTAACTAACACACTGCCCATACTATTAACTAACACACTGCCCATACTATTAACTAACACACTGCCCATACTATTAACTAACACACTGCCCATACTATTAACTAACACACTGCCCATACTATTAACTAACACACTGCCCATACTATTAACTAACACACTGCCCATACTATTAACTAACACACTGCCCATACTATTAACTAACACACTGCCCATACTATTAACTAACACACTGCCCATACTATTAACTAACACACTGCCCATACTATTAACTAACACACTGCCCATACTATTAACTAACACACTGCCCATACTATTAACTAACACACTGCCCATACTATTAACTAACACACTGCCCATACTATTAACTAACACACTGCCCATACTATTAACTAACACACTGCCCATACTATTAACTAACACACTGCCCATACTATTAACTAACACACTGCCCATACTATTAACTAACACACTGCCCATACTATTAACTAACACACTGCCCATACTATTAACTAACACACTGCCCATACTATTAACTAACACACTGCCCATACTATTAACTAACACACTGCCCATACTATTAACTAACACACTGCCCATACTATTAACTAACACACTGCCCATACTATTAACTAACACACTGCCCATACTATTAACTAACACACTGCCCATACTATTAACTAACACACTGCCCATACTATTAACTAACACACTGCCCATACTATTAACTAACACACTGCCCATACTATTAACTAACACACTGCCCATACTATTAACTAACACACTGCCCATACTATTAACTAACACACTGCCCATACTATTAACTAACACACTGCCCATACTATTAACTAACACACTGCCCATACTATTAACTAACACACTGCCCATACTATTAACTAACACACTTGTTATCAACTGGGCAATATACCTTGAATTTCAGAGTGGATGAACGGAGCGCAGTTTTGTGGACCATATTAGAGGCTTTAACCAATTGCACATTACGGAAGGTGGCCACCGATTGTATTTTACAGTGCAACAGTGAGGAACTTACACAATTTGTCGAGGAGGATCTGGTTTTCTGAACAACGTCCCGAGGATCGGGTAATATCCTCCCCAATTTCATTTATACTAAAGTCTCATACAACTGAATTAAGCAATTGATCCGCAATATATTTCTGCCCCCCAATTTGTCTGCCTGATGTTCTCCCAAGTCGAGACTCTGTTTAATTTATTATAAGGTGCCACTTCTGGATGGTTTCAATTAATTGTTTCAAATATTTATATACCAGCTTCAACATAATTTTATTTGTTCTATTTGTAATAAATTGATGCTTTTTAACTTCAGGTTGCTGTTTATGTGTTTTTTTCAACAGAACCAGTGGTCTTTGTGTATGATTTAATGTTTGATTAGTTTTAGCACTGTTTTCCCTCCTTTTTTTTGTCTTGTATGCTTTATTAGGGGACTCTGCAAATCCCCCTCAAACAGCAGCTCATCTCCTATAAGCGCCAGATTTTTTCTCTTTTATGTTTGGAATAAATATCAAGTATTTCTAGAAAATGTGGGCTACTTAAGCAGAGAATAAATGTCCCATCAGTAGAAGTTAATTTAATGGTTACAACTCACATTAAACCGGTTTCTTTATATAAAATATTTTTCCATTGTTATCATCCTGAATGTGTAGGTGATTATACTCAAATGAATATAATAATATTATATTTGTATAATCACATTGTATGTACTTCTAAAACATTTCTCTTAGTAACTCAGCTTTGTGTTCTGCCAGGGAAGGAAGGTCCAATTCACATATGAAAGCAGACAATCAGAAAATTGGCGACGTAATGCTGAAGAACATTCAGGGTTTAAAGGTACTAGTATATACCTGTTCAATATAGTTATACAATATATGATAATGTCATGTGTCCATCAAATCTGTTACTGTGATCAGTGGAGTGACCATTCGCAACAAATATGTCCTCTTTTCTATGCTCTGCTCACACGCTCTGAGCAGCACGGTTGCAGCTCAATCCAAAGTTTATATAAATATAATTTTTTTTTACTTACATAAAATTTCAAGCCCGCTATTGTTCGCAAATGTAAAGTGTTTGCTATTGAAATGTACAGCAAAGGTATGCTAACAGGCATCTGCCAGATCATCTTCTGCTTTGTTGCCATTTTAGGAGGCGACAGATTGGAGATGTTAAGTTAGGGTCCATCTGTTGGAGTTCCAAGTGAGCCATGTAAGTGGCCTTTGATGCACTCATACAGATTCAATGGTACAGAGTTTACCTATTAGATCCCCACTAGTGCTGAGCTCTGAACGCAGTGCAATTATAAGTCTGAATCTGTTATGCATTTTTTATGGTATTTATTGTTTAAATACGGTTTAATCAGATTTATTAGATTCCTTAGACTTGTCAGTGTAAAGTGAAATGCACATTCTGACTACAAACACAGAATACATTGGTTTTATAATCCATGAATTTAAATGGATCCATATATGACTACCAAACTTTAAACTCTCTACACACTTATCGTGTACTTTCTGGCATGGTCCAGTTTGTTGGAATGCTGAGAAAAAGGGCCAAAAGGCCTTACCGTATAGTTTATAATTCTCAACAATCTGTCTGCTGCGGGGGTGATCTGTTATGACTGGATGTAGCATGTTGAAGTGTTAGCCCTGATGCTGTATTGTGTGTGTGCATTATGCAATGCCCTCAGCAAAAAGAGTTTGTTAGTTGCTGTGGATATTGCGTAGTGTGGTGCCAGCCTTAAGAAATATCTGATAATTCAAAGATCTTATGGTTCAGCAATGACAGACATACACATAGAATAAAATCTGCCTGAAAGAAAATCAAGAACTGCATAAAAATATCAAACTTCGTCACCAACTTCTATAAATGTAATACTTTTTACTGATTGGGAATTTTAATATTCACTATTTAATCAACCAAATTATTTTTTATTTCCCACCATACTTTACTTTAAATAAAACATAATGCATTGGACAATAGATATCTACCATACTTCATTGAATACCGTAAATGTGTACTTTTAAGTTTAAGTAAACAGCTTTCCTAGTAATTAGAGGAATAAACGTATCAAAGGGCTTTAGTGACCTTTACTGGAGAGGTGAAGGAGGAAGTCATAACAAAATACTAGTTATATAGAGATGTTCAGATAAATAATCAAACTAAATATATCTTGCTTGGAATCATAATCTTGCCTACAACTTTGCAAAGTTATGTCATTTTGTCATATGTCATTGCGCTTTTTTAGTTTGCTTTTAATAAAGTTTGTTGATTTTATTTTTTTAAACCTTAGCTTTTATAGATGGAAGCAAAATACATAGGATTGTATTTTGTGTGTTACTATCGAGACTGAAAGGTTGATTTTCTTGCAGTGACAGAGTGTCACACTGCTGTTTTTAAGGAAGGAAGTGCACGGGATTAATTCTAAAGACATTTTGTGTTTAGAAACAAAAACAGTTATAGCAAACACAAAACAAAAAATAAAAATATTTAGCGATGATTAAATGAAGCTTTGCAATTGAACATTTCCCACTTCCTTCTGAAAGAGGGAAGTAGATTGCCAAACCTGGGCACCTCATGCACTTGGGGCACAAAAACCCAAAAGCTCAATTATCATTAATGGCACTACATTAGAAACTACTGAGGAGTAAAGGCATCTAGGAGGTTTTTTTTTAGAAATCGTCTAAATATATAGAATATTTATATTATTACATTACAAATAATAAATATTTGGATTATGTTGATTTTGCTTAATTAACTTTTTTTATTTTCTCTTTCCCAGCAATTTATGTGTAACCTTCAGAAGCATTATGAGTTGTTGATGGAGCTTGAGAAGACCATTAAAAACTCCCGCAAGCTGGAGATTTTGTGTAGGGACTTTGAGCAGGAGAAGGTTTGCTATCTGCCTCTGAACATGTTCCTTCTCCAGCCTTTACACAGACTTATGCACTACAAACAAATTATGGAACGGCTGTGTAAACACTATTCTCCAAATCATGTGGATTTCCGGGACACTCGAGGTAAAATAAGACTTTACATGTCTTCCCAATAGTAAAATGACTATATATTCCTTATGTGCATATTGAAATGGGTATCTGCCACATATTGTATAAGGAAACAAAATATTTCACAGACCAGCAGAAGGTTTACACGTTTTATTTATTCCAGTCACATTCCAGATTAGTTCTGAAATGAAACTGATAGAATTAAATGGGGGCTTCTGCAGATGCACATTCTAGAGATTCTGGTGGAAGTTTTCACCTAATTGTTCAGTGATCACTCCTAGTGGACACATGGTTGATGATAAGTTTGCCTTATTCATCATAATGTGTTACGCATATGAAACACACATTTTTAGAATGCTCATATTGCAATCATTTTAGTAAAATGTCTACCTATATTTGTTTGTTTTTTGTTTTGTTTGAAAGATTTTCAATATTTAATATTCCAAGCTATTTTCTTTCAGCTGCTCTTGCTGAGATCTCAGAAATGGTAGCTCAACTTCACGGGACAATGATAAAGATGGAAAATTTTCAGAAACTGCAGGAGCTTAGGAAGGATCTGACAGGCATTGACAATCTGATGATCCCTGGAAGGGTGAGTTATACCCAGCAGATCTGGCTGTCTTCCTGAAATAGTTTTACATATTGAAATGATTGCTGGGTTGCAATTTTGCATATATACCAACTTTGGGATTTTGCTGTAGTATCTTTTCTATTTTCCTTTTTTAATATTGTATTTGTATAATGATTCATATGAGGAAACTTTCTGTATAGATGAACTACTTCTACCATGATCATTTCTATTCATAGCTCCAGTAATGTACTCCTCTTCTGGGGGTGAGGTCTTTCTTCTTTATTCAAGATATTATCAGAAAGGAAATTCAGTGACATAGGAAAAAATAAATAGTAAAATGGCAATTTCTGCTATAATATCGGCAAATCTGTAGAACGGTGTTTCTAAACAAGCTGTACTTCAGGATGCTGGACGGTGTTAGAGTTTGTAGTTTAGCCAGGAGCACCTCCAGATGGTAGAGGGCATATGTAGTAAAGTATGTGGGGGCCTGACTGGCAAATGGTATAAGTATATCTCAACATTTCCGATATGTAAAGAAATAAATTGGGCATGGTCTCTGCTTGATACAGTGTAATGTACAAGAGATGCAATGATTTGGGGGAAAAAAAATTATAAAATGATGGTGTTTAGATTTAAAAAATAAAATCGCAGGTGTAGAACAGTTGCACCATTACTACAGCATGTGGTATCCCAAAACAATCACCTTCTAATCACACTGATACCCACAATACCACTAGTAATATGTTTTCCGTTCAATATAGTATTGTTGTATGGCCATCTGGAAATTGATCCCAGACACAGAGTAATACATAATTGCCTTTGTTTGGCAGCAAATAAAGTCAATGTTCAGGTTCCGCAGAGAACAGAACTACTGCCATATTGTGTAGACACAAAAATTGTTTAATATATGTGGGGTGTTATTTAATAGCCTATTGTGGTGACACATTACATAGATTGATAGTTTGCAAGCCAGATGCATGTACCTTATCCATTTGCTTCCTTCCCCAATTTTTTTTTTATTCAAAACATATTATATATTTGATAAAATGATTTCAATATAGCAAATCTTTAATTTTAGGAGTTCATCAGACTTGGAAGTTTAAGCAAGTTGTCTGGAAAAGGCCTACAGCAGCGTATGTTTTTCTTGGTAAGCAATACTATTTGTTTTAAATGGGTGTGGGTCCCAGCTTAGAATGACAGTCCCCGCAAAGAATGGCCCTATTTCGAAAGGGCCGTTCTCTCCAGGTGTGGGGCTCTGGTCCAAATGGCTGATTTTCGAGTCGGCCTTTCCTCCCCAGCCAATTGCGAACTGGCTGGGATTTTGATTGCATATGCCTCGAGGAGGTATTGCAATCAATCCACGGAGCACCAAGCTTTCAGTGTTTCCGAAGAGTGTAAAAAAAAAGTCCCCCACTACTTCTCCTAACCCTAACCCTCCTTCCTGGCAGCCTGACCCTAACCCTCTCCAACTTGCAGTCTGACCCTAACCCTCGCTCCCCTGTAGTCTAACCCTAAACCGCCCTTCCATGCACCGTGGAGAGGTTCCTCACCTTTCTCTGCGGTCCGGCGGTAGCGGCAGGATATCGGCGGCGGCAGTATTCCCGAATCAGAATGGGTGAGTATGCCAATCGCATACTCACCCATTCTAAAAAAAAAAAATTCTAAAGCGGGGAGTATTTGAAATAAAGACATCTGAAAAGGAACTTTCGGATGTCCCTATTTCGGAAATAATATTTTCTAACTAGAGATTGACAACGGTTTCAAATATATACCTTGTTATAATATCTCAATAAGCCCCTCTCCATCCTCCACCTTGTTAATAAAGCCTACTCCTAATGAATTGCTTTCTTTAAAATAATTACCTTAAATGGGTACAGTGTTACTAAGCTGGTCTTGGTGTATTTTTGTGCGCGTAAATTCGTTACACTCCCCTCGGCACACCCCTTGATCGTACGTATTTTGTCAAGATACGCTTTCCAAACCCTACCTTAACTTTTGCCAACGTAACCGCAGT
>WWET01000185.1:392827-428208 GCA_011038615.1 Limnodynastes dumerilii | reverse complement strand
GGCACGCCCACACGTAAGTATTTACGTGACACATACGTGAATGGCCCATACGTTCACAATTACGCTACGTTAATGTGCGTATTTTCTATGGTGCGCATGCGCAGTGCGTACAAAACAGCGATTTTACGTCTCCGCCACGCGTAAATTCGCTCCGAAGCGTTGTTCTGGATCAGGCCCATTGTGGCTAATTAAATGTGCCCCACCAAAGAGTCTATTTAACGCTGTTAATCACGTCGCCCTACCATGAACGCTATATCCCAGGGTTGCAATAGGTTTCTTTTTTAAGTGAACTGTTAGGTACTTTTTTTTTTTATAGTAACGCCTCTGCCGCAATAATATGAATGCGTGAGGCATGAGAATAATGTGCTCTCTGTATTGCAGTTTAATGATGTATTGCTGTACACAAGCAGAGGACTGACTGCTTCAAATCAGTTTAAGGTTCATGGACAGCTGCCACTGTTCAACATGACTGTAAGTAACTAGACTTTGTAGCAGAGCTGGAAGTGGGGCAGTATGCGGGATACAGGACCATACCATGACTACATCCACTGATTTAATAGAAATTGAATGCATGGAGATTTATTGGGTTTCAATGCTTCCACTTTGGACACTGCTTTAAAGTACTGTAGAATCTCTTGATGACATGTTTTGTGTTGTGAATATTTTATTTTTTTTGTAAAATTTAGAGTTCATCAACACAAAATAAAACTTTATTTCAAATGTGAAGTATGTTTCTTGGAAACTACAATTTCATAAATAGACTTACACATTATAACATTCACATTGCTATTCACTGTATATTTTCTTGCTTGCTGTATGATACTAAAATTAAAATATAGAACTAAAGTCAACTTTATGAAATTACGTAGTTTATTGTGTAAAAAGTTGTCTAACTCTCTAACCAAACTTATATTTTTTATACATTACTTTACTTTAAATTTTTGCCCTTTAGGTGGAAGAAAGTGAAGAGGAATGGGGGGTATCCCACTGCCTTACTTTAAGAAGTCAGAACCAAGCTATAGTAGTTGCAGCCAGGTAAATTATAATGATTATTGATGGCCCAGCCTTGTAATATTGCCCAAAGGATGGGTAAAAGAACACAAAAGTGTCAGTGCTGTATTCATTAATATTATTATATATTCATTCATTATCAGAATATTGTCTGAACTAGCTATAGTAAATACATATCTGTAAGCTCAGAACATGTATTTTATTATGTGTATAGGTGTATAACAAAATAAATATCATGTAATTCTGTTGTGTTGATATCTCCAAACAAATAAGTAAACAAATCCAAATAAACACAAACCATAGAATAACGGTTCACTTTCTGACTGTTTAAATAGATCTACATTGTAACAGACAAGCGTCAAACATATATCGGAGTTCTGATGTTTGAAAGTTTACATATATCCCCTTTGGCCAATGCCTGCAGCCAGTTCCCTGATGCAGCCTGGCAGAAGTCTTTATTTCACTTAAGTTATGACCTATAGAGAACAAAGTCTTTTAGATCCAGAGAGCTTCACCAACTGACCCTGTAGTTTACATGGAGAGTAAAATAATAAAGAAAGAACATTCAGAAAATAAATAAACCAATTGCACTTAAACATGACTTTATTTGACCTATTGCTTCTTTCCATTTAACTTGCACATTTAGTATTTTGTGGAGTTTATACTTTAGGTTTGTAAGTTGCATTTTATGGAAACCTTAGTCCATGAGAATACTAAAGATTGTTGATGTGTGTACATCTGAAGTCTGTGAGAGCAATAAGTCCTGTGCTTCATATAAAACTTTAAATGATCTCTCTTTAATCGTTTGGTGGTGGACCAGAGATTAAAAATCATGAATTTTGTTGGGTTTTCCCTTTCTAGTTCTCGGTCTGAAATAGAAAAATGGAATGAAGATATTCAGATGGCTATTAACTTAGCAGAGAAAAGCAGTGGTCCGGTCCCTGACCTAGTGGCCAGCAGCCCCCCTGATGGCAGTAAGTAAAAAATACTATAGTGTTTAATGTACCTATATCTATCTTTATTTGTCAGGCAAATTTCTACCACTTAGAAAGTGCAGACATGTCACTGTAGCCAAATATTCTATTAGTAACTTCATTTGCATTATTCTGGAAGGTGGGTTTCAGTTTCTTGCGATGTGCTTATAGAACACTCTTGGTGCAGGGTTCATTTTGCTACTTTTATCAGATGGAGCAACATGGCATAAGAGTAATTGTATGTGCCCCTATTAGTCTGTGAAGGCCAAATAGTATATACAACACTTATAGCTACAACATGTAACATTATTAATCACTATTATATGACAATGTAGAGTCACCGGAGGAAGGTCCCACAGACCAGGAGTCCGAGGATGATTTAAGCGCTTCGCGCACTTCTCTGGAACGACAGTCACCACATCGTGGTAACACGACAGTCCACGTGTGCTGGCACCGAAATACAAGCGTCTCCATGATTGATTTTAGCTTTGCCGTTGAGGTAAATAAAAAAATTAGTTTCAGCTAAATTTCTGTTTTAACGGCTTCATTCTGTTCATTCTCATTGTGCTTGATTTGTTAGAAAAATATTGTTTGGAAACCTTGGGGTTTAACAGGAGGTAAAAGAATGGAAATGGTTCACTTACTCTGGCCACGTCATCTGTACCTGAATTGCTTTGCCCTGGAGTTCAGTAACCGGAAAATTGTCTTTGTTTGCTCACAGTCCTGCAAAATTGTCAGTAATATGTAAATACTCAGTCATTAGCATGCTGGAATCTCTCTCATGCAGACATTCCAGTAGGTGGCAGCATACAGCCTTTGTTAGACCTGTAGAGATTCAGCTGAACTTTTGTGGAGAAATTACCAAAGTTCTTGCGTTCACTTGTATAGGGAAATGATTAACACTGAAGTCTTTTTTACTATATGGACAAAATCGTTCTGGTTTAATTTATTACATTTTTTATATGATGGTTCTAAAACAATCAGATGGCTATTTACCATAGGAAGTGGCCTTGTCATTGCACTCTCTTGCAATGGCAAGAATATTTATAAACAAGTTTAAAGGGGCCACAGATCCATTGAGTAAATGTTATCACTCCCATTTCCCTATTTCTCATAGCTAACCTTCACCTCTCTTACATTCTACCGAAAATATTTGGACTTTTGTATAAATGTCTTTGTTTTTGTTTTATGGCAGAATCAACTATCTGGAAACCTGCTTAGAAAGTTCAAGAACAGCAATGGATGGCAGAAACTTTGGGTGGTTTTCACAAACTTCTGCTTGTTTTTCTACAAATCACACCAGGTAAATGTCTGAGATAAGTGCAGCTGCTACTCTATGACTAGGTTGTAGCCTGTCACTATTTGTAAATGGTGGCACACTCTTATTCTCCAATTTTCCACTGTCCGGTTCAGAGACTTTTTAATAACATTTTTGCCAGTGTGCTCCATTCTACAGTAAGAATATTTATCCGTTGTTTTGTGCATTTCTATCAGGACTGTCTTATAATTTGTCTATTTAAGAACAAATCCTTCAATTTGACTTCTGTCTAATGGGTCATGGCAAGAGGGCTGTCAGATTCTCTTTTTTTCCCTCTGTAAAGTAAAGATGTGTAGCAGCTTACAGAGGTTGCATATATTGTGTAATAATAGGATTTACTGAAACGCACACAACAGATTCTGTCCGTCATGATGCCGAACTAACATAAAATGTTTTTAATGTTCTTTAAGTCTTTGGGCCTGATCCAGACCTACGACCGCAAGCGATCGTGCACCGGTCGCGAGCGTAAAACCGGGGGAAAAAACGCACAGCGCATGTGCAGTATGACAACTTCCGGTCGTCCGAAGGACATGAGTGTACAGCGAGCGAATTTTGTGCGTATTTTTCGCCCAAGGGGCGTGCATTTTGTATGACGATAGTGCGGGCGCTCGAGTTACTACACAGAGACGGGGATAGCCATTTAAATTGTACAGTATGGGCGTGCTAAGCCCCGTATGACCAGCGTATCGGTCCGAAAACTCGTACAGACGCAGGAAAAAGTTAGGGTAGGGTTCAGCCGCCGTAAGTAGGTACAATCAATGGGAGTGTCATGGGCGTGAAAGTTTATACGCCCGGGCGATCATACGCTACGCTCGCGGGCGTAGGTCTGGATCATGTCCTTTTGACACAAACTTTATTGCCAGTTATGGTCAATTAATCCTGGACCTCAGCCCCCAAAGCAACACTTAAAAGGAAATAATATTGTCTGAATTGTCAGTCTCCTTATGTGTAACATTTGTCTTTTCAGGACAATCATCCGTTAGCCAGCCTCCCACTGCTTGGATACTCACTCACCATTCCCTCTGAATCAGAGAATATTCACAAAGATTATGTCTTTAAACTTCACTTCAAGTCACATGTCTACTACTTCAGGGCTGAAAACGAATACACCTTTGAGAGGTAAATGGATGTGCTATTAGTGTTATTCTTTATAACTTACTTACCGCACATTGCCGCTATAATGCAATTAAATCTTTTTCATATAAGTATTTCGTTATTCAATTCAATGACTTTTCTAGTCATTCAGGAAATAATTCTCAAATTAACATACTCCTTCTACAAAGTGTTATCTCTGCTACTATTACAAGCAGTATTACTTAATATGGTATTAATATACAATACAGTTAATTTAATAGAATATTTAAGGCATATATAATAGTATATACTTATCTTTGCATTCTAAATATTAAAGTACACTTAATGCTATTGAGACAGACTGAACCAGGATTTATAATTTTATTTATATCTTAAGCAAAAAATCACTGGACATTAACAGAGACTGGAAGGAAAAAGCACCACACACTTACCATTTATACAACAGTAGGGTTTGATATGTGTAGGTAAAATAACAACATTGCTGAGTCAGTACATGCAATATATTCATGAAGGATCCTGATTTACGCAAAGGGTTTTTTATTTCCGATTGTTACATCCCCTTTTGTACCAGAACAGGATTATGGATCTAAAGGCACAGCGGGACCAAGCAGGATAAGGGCCTTAGGTACAATCCAGATTTCTGCACCGCCCCCATTGTATGTTCATCTTAAAGTAGGGTTGAAATGGATAAGTCTATACGAGTGAGGGGGAATGACCTTCGCCACCCATACAAATTTAAGGTTGCAGCAGGGATGCCACTTCACACTGGGTCCAGTCTGAAATACTTATTCTTTTTTTAATTGAAAAACTGCTTTCTTATGAATATTGATTCAGACACAAGGCTGTTGTGTATGTTATGTTCAATACACTGTAGTGCTTGTTAACATATGGGATTTTTTATTGTAAATCCAAATTCCAAGGCACCTTTTCTCTTTAATCCTATATGGGGGAGAGGGGCTGTTAGGAGTTTAAATGTAAACAAGTTAAACTGACAAGCTGCCTCCTGCAAACCCTTTTACTACGCTGGAAAGTTCTCTAGGATCTGGGCCTTCTTTCGTTGTGCTGCTTGGCAACCGTTTATTATTACCTTAGCAATTGATAAGGCAGCATGAACTAAATACATAATGATGATTTCAGCGTAATTGGCATGTTTACCGACCTTTATCTAAACATGATAGGGCCAAGTGAATTCTGTAGTTATGGGGTAACTATACACATTTATTTCTATTTCAAATCCTTGCGTTACACCAGGTAAAATGAACATATACTGTGTATTTGGTTTTAGGTGGATGGAAGTAATTCGAAGTGCCACAGACTCCGCCTGTCGCTCCCGCCTCTTGAGTCACAAGGAGTCCCATTTGTATTGAAGTCAGAACATTCCCTGGCTGAAGAATCCCAGCTGTTTTCTAGAAGGAATTTGATACCAGCCCTAATGAAGTTTTGTAAGGCCAGCTGCTCCAAATGGGACAGGAGACTGCCTCTCAAGGACTCTTTTCAACTTTGTCTGGACAGAAACATTTGTAAACTTTTTTTTTTTTTTAAATANNTTTTTTTTTTTTTTTTTAAATAATAATAAAAATGGAATCTGCCCTAAATGAACCCATTGCTGACAGCAGGCAGTTGGTCTCATCCTGTATAATACATTTTGACATTGTTTGAATTTTGTGTGCCAACATTAAAATGTGTTGTCTCTAGTATAGTGGCAAATGACTAAAGTTTTATTCATAGTCCCAGTTTTTTAAATTTACTATTGAATTCAAAAATGTGTGCGCACAAGCAATGACAGGTCAATGTTTTTCTAGATTGTTTTTTAAGTTCTAAAGCTTTCTTCAATGCAATATTCATGCAGTATAGCTGTTATTTGTAAAGGTTTACATACATACAAAGCACTTTAATCACCTCTGTTGTGAAAGTCAAACAGCAGAAACAATAGTATACAGGTTAAGTAAATTAGACCAAAAGGAACTGCAGTTTAGTGCAACGTCCTGTCTTATTTTATTTTATTTTTTAGCATTCTTGTGCATCCTGGTCACAAATCTATCTGTACTATGAATAGATCATTTTCTGTCATGGAGAAGCATTGCAGTAAATTCTTTGCCAAAAGAGTGTTGTGGTTTCTTAATGCTGTACAGTTTTTCATCATCTGGGCTGTGCCAGTATAACTGTGTAGTAAGTGCATAATTATAGCAGACCTTCGATTTACTATTATTTTTGCTGTTTCACTTACAGCAACTGTGAATCAGCCCCTGTATAAGTTAATGTGTTATGTGTACCTACCAGTTCTAGCAGCTGTCTCTAGCTAGGTACAAACTACAAAAAATGACACACACTTCAACATGAGTAGTGATTTTACCAAAGGTTTAAAGTCCTGATGAGCATTCACATTCGTGTACATACTGGGATGCAGTTGTCAGTTAGAAATACAGCCAACATCTGAATTGTATCAGTGTAGAAATGATTTACATTCCGGATTTTACTATTGGAAACGGGTAATTATAGCAAATGGTCCTATTTCCCCAAAGTAACTCTTCCCAATAGCAAGGTGTTCTCTCCCCAACACTGGGGGAGAATGGGGACGGGCTGCAGCAAGGTTAGGGTTAGGCTCTGGGAGATGCATTTTTGACTCATCACTGGATCCACGCATTCTTCTTTCCAGCAGTCGTAAAGTGACTCCACTGCCAGAATATGATGTCATAAAATGACACAATGTACCTGTACATACTACCGTCAGATGTATGGTTTTCTCTCCCATTACCTTTTGCTCATACGTGACATATTATAGATTAAAATGCACACATACAAAAGCTTCCCTGTTAGAGGAAATAGATGCAGAATCGTTGAACAGTGTTGGAAATACGAACTTAAGAAATGGAACAACAAATTAGGACATTTAACAAAAATCAAACAATGCAATGTGCTTTGGAGCGATAGCATTATCGTGGGCATGTACATAATACAATAGTGGTTCAGCATGATAAGCAAATGATGTAGCATATACCACGCTTTGGCCGCCATATACACTTATACATGTACATCAGGGCAGAGTTTTGGCAACACTACATTTAAGCTGACCTATGTTGCGATCTGAATTTAGTTGTAGTTACCATTCTCTGAGTGTAGATGATGGATACAATTTAGACAAAGGAAAAAAAATGCCTATAATCAATAAGAGAAAGGGGGAAATAAGCAATCACGATTTCCAAATATTTTTCTACACATTAAAGCTTTAAAAGTGAATATTGTTGACAATCATTAAGATGCGCTTATCCAAACAGTGCTAAACTTTCTGTAGGACAGGCTAAAATTCTTGTGTGTAGCTTATTTCACCATGAACCAGATACCAGTGTGACACTTCAGACCAAACTATTCATGAGCTATTGATTCTTTGTGTATTGATAGGCTGTATTCTCAGGATTATTGGTTAGGACACAAGATTAGTCACAATTTTGTTACAGTACACTTAATATAACTGAGAATAAGGCTACAATTATGTGTCTCTCTCAAAATATAATTCCTAAACTTTGAATCAGGTCCATAGGATATGGCCCTTAGAGATTGAAAATAAGAGGAAAGTTACTCCTGGGCATAAACCATGTTGATTGAAGGGGAGTCATATTTCATCTGTTGCAAACAGTATTAGAGTTGAGAAGTGATGTTCAAGTCTAAATAACAGTGTGACAGTAAAGTTGATCACTATTTATGTGCAGTAAGCAAAAGCATGCAAAGAATGCAAAGAATACAATTAACTTGACTCCCCCTGAAATCAACATGATTTTGCCTAGGAGTAACTTTCCTTTTTAAATCAATATCCGTTTTCACGATATTCAATTTATGTTCATTATTAGAAATTTTTTGTAGGACTCATTCCGAAATAAATGACAAGCAAACTTGTTTACCGAAGAAATAATATTTAATAGTCTATATTTCCAAGTTGAACTTCAGTGCTCAAAATAACTTTGTGTGCAACCAATGTAGCTCTCTACTTAAAACCGTGAAAGAGGAGAACATGACATGATTTTAATGAAATCTCTTAATACGAAGAGAATGAAACTGTAAGACAATGCAAAACATAAAAAGGAGCTTTTAACATTACACAGATTTGAGCAAGGATAAATATATTTAAAAAAAAATAAAAATAAAGAAGAAGAATAAGCTATAGTTAGAGACCAACCCCAAATTTACTGTTTTGACCAAGAGAACACTTAGCAGTACATAAACCAAACTATAAGAAACTTTTCTGGCAAACATTTTATAAAATATATGGGGATGATCCATTCAAAAGAAAGGACAAGAATATATAAATAAAAAGTGAGTTGGAGCTGCCATTGATCAAAGCTTTGCAGCAGGCCCATACAATAGTGAGAAACCATCAAACTTATGACATATTCTTACCAAGTATTTACACATTGTAGTTCTCTCTTTTTACTGCTCTTGGGATACATGTTAAAATAAACTGCAATTTCTATGGATGATTACAATATACAGTACACTATATTAGTATGCTTCCAGTTACCTGTAATAAATATATATATATATATCTCTATATATATATATATATATATATATATATCTATCTATCAAGAGCACAGCTGTGCAGGCATATCATTAATCTGACAGAATCTGATTTTAGGTGCAAAATGTCATGGTACACAATCCAAATAGTGGGGCCAGAATGTCAAGAGCCAACACCATCAAACAGGAAACCACAGCTGCCAAGAAATCTCATTCATTAGAAATACTGTCAAGTGTTAAGGTGTGAAAACTTTGCCGGTGCCAATCTTAAATGCATTTAATACTCTGATATTTGGTAAAACTTGTGTACAGGGGGAACCCAAACAGACTTGTGATTTTATAAATGCCACAGTTTGCGATTTATTTTATTTTCTATTCAACTGTCAGGTGAAGTAATTAGAGTTTTTACAGTTCTACTGCTTTGTGTCTGGTAGAGGCATAAGTAAAACTACTTAGATATGCTGAGATGTATTTTTGCAGTCATTTAATATAATAGATAATAGTGTGCAGTTACTATAGATGAATCGTAACCCAATTATAGCTAGGAAATATTACCAGTAGAATAAAATGTAGACGTAGTATGTAACACTGAATGTAGCACAATAAATAGTTCATGAGGGAATTCAATTGTCAATGTAAAATTGGTAAGTGCACTTACTACATTCGCTCATTCTTGCCCAGCTTATTGAATGCAAATCATTATGAGTCGCAGGAGAAATAAATAACAGCAAACAGTAAAAATTCAAGAGTTTTTCTATTTTTTTTTTCATATTCTACCATTTGAATAAGGGACGTTGGAACGGGACTATTGCTTATTTAAGCATTGATCTAATATGCAAGATATAGACTGTTCAGTTGGTGCTTCCAACAGCATTTTGATGCCAAGTTGATTGCGTGCTATGGTGAGGCGTGTAAAGTGTACGGTACAGGTGCGCCCTATCCATAACAATCCATCCCAATTTTAAATGAGGACAGATCAGAGAACTTAAAGGTCCTGTGCTTGGAACTTCTTGCGAGTGAGGAGAGTGGCCTCCCATGTACTCACACAGAAGGCTGGATACAGTAGGGATCTGGTATAAGATCCCTGATGGTGCTTGAAGCTCCAGGGGGCATCAGGAATGAGTATGGATCCAGTCCATTATTACATTGTATGCAATTATTGAGCAGTGTGAGTTTATGTACAGGTCTACTTCTCAAATATTTATCCAATCGGGATCCCATAAGTAAACTCGTGCTGTGCCCTGCAATCTAATTACAGGTGTTAAAAAAAAAAAAAAAAAACTATAAATAAAAGACATAATTAAAATCCCTTCTGAAGTACCCAATTTCTTAAATTATTTTAATAGCGCACATTCAAAGCTGGGAGCAGCTGCAGACGAAACATCTAAATACAAATACTGTATGTATTCTGGCATTGTAAAATGTGTTGCAAAACATTTTTACCTTATGTAACATTTAACTCTCAAAGTAACATATTAGAAGTAGAAAACAGATTAACCAGCCAAACCATCTAAAATGCACATGTGATTGAAGGGTAAAACTTAAGTATTATGGCCTTTTACATATTTCCTCCTATAACATTATCTACAGATGTGTTCTACTGCTGGCGCATAGGGGTTGCTGTGGGCATGTTCAAAGACTCTTCGTAAAAATGGCGCTATATACATACATATATGTACACAAAATCCACGCAGCTTATGTTCTGCCTCCCAGAGGAGCTGCCTGCTATGAGCAAGATACCTGAGGATTCACAATATCTTCAATCGTCTTATCACAGTACTTCTACATCTCTATTTGCACTATGATTAGAAATAAAAAATAAAATCATAAAAGCTAATAGCTTTCCATTAGCTATGCTCAGGGCAGTCACTGAAAGTTAAAGCTATGTCCACATTCTGCGCTTCCTCTATAGAGGAAATCCCGTTGAAGAGAGAGAATGTAAAATCTGACCAACTTCAAAGAGAATATATCCTCAGTGCGCCGAAGAATCTCCTCCATTAACGGAGTATCTGAAATCAGGGAAAATAAATTCTCAATTATTATGCATACATGTAGAGATACATACATCACCATGAAGATAATTCATATGGCTATTTTGTGTAAGCATATCTACCTTTGAAGTCTCATAAGAAGCTGTGACACCATAGAATCAGAGATCCCGGGACAGGCCTCTTCCGCTAAGTAGATTGCCTCTCGTAGTTCTTCTATAGAGCCTACATTTCCACCACATGACTGACTTCTCTCTTTCAACTAATAATAAAAGAAAGTATACATCATTACCGCCCCAAGTAAAAGAAACATAGAAAGTGACGGCAAATAAGAGCCTCATGGCCCATCCAGTCTGCCCAGTTGTTTATTTAAAACTAAATGTACCCTAGACTCTATTTACCCTCAATTTAGTTTGAGATTTAGGATATCCTTAGATTTATCCCAAGCATGTTTAAACTGTTCTACTGTTAGTCTCAACCACCTCAGATGGGAGGCTATTCCACTTATCTACCACCCTTTCAGTGAAGTCATTTTTCTGCACATTTCCTCTGAATCTACCACCCTCCAGTTTATATCCATGCCCTCGTGTTCTATTACTCCTCTTCCTTTGAAAAATGTCACCCTCCTCTAGCTGGTCACAACATTTGATGTATTTGAAAGCTGCTATCATATCCCCCCCCTCTCCCTTCTCTGCTCCAAGCTATACATGTTTAGTTCCTCTAGCCTTTTTTTGGTATGTTCTGTGACACAGGCCATGTACCATTTTAGTTGCTCTTCTTTGCACAGTCTCTAACGTATGTAATGTATGGCCTTCAGAACTGAACACAGTATTCTAGGTGAGGTTGTACCAATGATTTATAAAAAGGCATCACTACTTCTCTTTCTGCTACTAATTCCACTCCCTATGTAACCAAGCATCTGACTTGCCTTTCTCATTGCTGTGTTACAATGCTTTGCTACATTAAAGTCACATGAAATAATGACTCCTTGATGCCTTTCCTCAGTAGTTTCTAATGGAGTGCCATTAATGATATATTGAGCTTTTGGGTCTTTGTGCCCCAAGTGCATGATTTTGCACTTTTTGGCATTAAACTGCCAGTTGCCACACTCTTGAACATTCCTCCAGTCTACCTAGATCATCCCTCATTTTGTGTACCCGTGTCTACCATGTTACAAATCTTTGTGTCATCTGCAAAAGGCATAGTTTCCCCTCCATACCACAGGCAACATCACCTATAAAGATATTAAATAGTACTGGTCCAAGTACAGAACCCTAAGGTACTCCACTGGTGACCTTACCATCCCTAGAAGGGATTCCATTTACTACAACCCCCTGTTGTCTATACTTATACAGAGGAAAAATAGTTATCAGCTGCCACTTACCTAATAAGTAGGTTGCCCTGTGATATCATTGCCCTAATGAGTAGGGCAATGATATCACAGCTAAGCAGAACACATCCTATCTGGAAGATGACAATAGAGACCAACCCTTTTTCCAGCAATAAACAATCCTTCAATAGCCATATGAATGTGTTTTGAGATCAGGATGGTGTGACATTAGCATTGCCCTTACAGCATATGATAGAGATGTGATTGAGAATGAGACTGTAGACTAAACTCACAACTATGTATACAGTGGAGCCTTGTGGTTACTCTCCAATATTTTAGTGATAAAAATGTGGTAACCCTATTGTACAAAATAGGGAAGTCAATGGAATGAGCCCTATCATGTGCAGACTGTATGAATTCTATTATGTTACACCTTATAAAACGCTACTGATATTCAGGTAAAAAAATGGGGGTTTAGTGGCAAATCATTGCTCAAAAAAAATGTGTGGTTAGTATTTGGCACCTAGGTAAAAGTATGCTTGCATTATATTACAATGTATTTTTCAAGTCTACCCCAAATCTGCTGAACAATGTGAGGCACTGCATCATGTTATTTTACACAGAAGGACAAAAGGGGCAAGATGTGAGAGCTACAGGATTCCTGGTCATTGACAAGGCCAAAAGAAAAAAAAATAGGGCTCATTTCTCTAACAACTCGAGTTTATTGCAACACGCATCTACCTTTGTGTTTACACACTATGAACATAAGGAAAAATAGAGAGATATAAAAATAGCAACATAGTACAAACCTCAGCAAATAAAGGTGACATAATAGTAGACAAACACTGTGATAAAGGTCGTTTCTGGATGTCTTTAACCTGCAGTACAAAATACAGAAATATTTGAATAAAATCAATATTTTTATCACTTAAATTAAATTGTTTTTTTTTGCATTAACAACGGACCAGATCCAGACTCCTACAGACTGGGCATTTTCAGAGCGCATCAGAATTATCCGCTCGTGCATTTTGCGCATGCGCACACATCGGAGTGTCGTGCTGGCAGTGCAGCGATGTGCAGAGGGATTTATTGTTACAGTGTACAGTAACAGCGGGGATTTCACCAGCCAAGAAATCCATAACCATTTGAAATGGAACAGATTGTAACTCCATTCTCCTAAACACTCGCACAGACGCGTGGATACAGCTAGGATCCGCTATCAGATCCCTGCTGGCGCTGCGCTCAGACTTTAAAATGTGACTAATTAGATCACATAGAAAGAGAACCACAGGTTCCCAGTTACAAGCTCTGCCTGTGATTAACATAATAAAAATTAGCTCACTACACTGCTCTTTATTACTATAGTGTACAAACAAATAATTGAAACCGCCAACTACTTTACCAGGAAAAAGTTCCAACCTATAAAAATATTGTTAATAGATTTTTATTTAGTGTGACCTGCAGAACATTTCAGTGGAAGTGAAACCCATTCATTTACATTTATGTCACTGAACAACGGCATAAAGCATTTTATTATTGTTATATTAAACAAAGACAATACTGTACTGAGATCAATTACCATATAATGTAGTCTGTATAGATCGTGGTAATAGTATGTCTCGCTTTCTATTACAGTAATACCTTGACATACGAGTGAACCAACGTACAAGTTTTCCGGGATACGAGTTATCACTTGGTCGTTTTTTTTATTTGTATTGCGAGCAAAAATTTGAGTTACGAGCAGGCTTCATAGGCTTACAGAGCTTCACAGCAGCGTCCATTCATTTCTGCTCTGCCTGTGTGACAGGCAGATGCAGTGCAGCAGCGCCTCCCCCTGACGCTGGAGTGACTTGCGGTCACATCAGCGTCAATCAAGCAGAGCCTGCCGCGTAGGAGAGGCAGGAGACGGGAGAAGACAAGAATTCAAAAGTAAGCACTGTAATTCTCCCTCCACAAGATCCTCTCCCCCGCCAAAAAAACCATGCATATTAGCTAGCTTTCATAGTAGTACTTCCATGGACCTGCATTAGTGCAGACATGATGGGAACACTATGTGCTGGGCAGACATGATGGGGATGCTGGGTACTGGACAGACATGATGGGGGATGCTGGACAGAGATGATGGGGGGCTGGGGGGTGGCATTTTGGGGGCTGGAACGGATTAATGGTATTTCAATTAATTTCAATGGGGAAATTTGATTTGAGCAATTTGAGTTACAAGCTCAGTAACGGAACAAACTAAACTCGTAAGTCAAGGTACCACTGTACTTAAGCTGACAATATACCATAGGTGTTAGAACAGGGGGGCCAAGGTAGCAAATGCCAACCCACCGCCCAAATGTTGAGGGAACAATGTCCATGGTAGAGAAAGGGGCAACACTGTAAGTCTCCATGATTAAAATGCCGACTTAAGCACAATTTAAGTATTGCTGGTCGGCAGATTACCGATGAGTCATGATGAGCGTATGATCGAAAATTCCAGAATTTAAGTAACAAAGACTTGCAGAGTAACACCAGCCTTCGTGTGCATCCACTCACAACATGTGGATGCTACTGTGCATGCGAATAACGGTGAGGAGCAGAACGTCTTATATACATATTATATATAATATATATTATATTAACATATATAGAAACTATAATCACAGACATCCAACACCTTAATAGATTTGTCTTAAAGGACTAAATCAAAGTTTTACTACTTCTCTTAAAATATAAAACACACAATCACTTTTTTTTCTTATAGAGTGCAGGAGCAAGTCTCTCCCAGTTCTGGTATTTTGGAATTTAAAATAAATCAAAAGAACTTTGCATTTTACACTAATTACTTGTGTTTTAAAGCATTACTATGATTTATAGGACTATGGATGGGTTGTCTGGAGGTGGGAGTGTGTTTAATATATCTAATATTTCCCGTTAATTAACAAGACATCTACAATAATAAGATTGTTAGTGTAGATCCAAAAAGGAAAAGATTCAGCCACAGTAAACAAAACCTGAACCAACCTCACTCCCATCTAACTCTTCAAGTTGTGCTGCACCATTCTGCATCTTTTTCAGATCTGCTTCTTCCATGGTAAAGAACCAGGGCCCCTTGTCTGTTCCACCTGAAGCTTGTCCATCTTCTTCCCTTTTTATGTAGAATGAAAAAAACATCTGTCAAATCCCTTGTATTTGGGAAAAATGTTTTCATTCTAACTTGCAAAAAAAACCAAAAACACAAGTTTTCAGGATCACAGCAATAACTCATTATGTTTCCAAGCTTATTTATTTTTCTTCAGCAATACTGAAATTCAGGTGTTAAATTTATATTACACACAGGTTAAGGTAAGTCTAGTATGGAATTTCTTTCGCCTTTTCAAATATAGTGCCCAATTCACCAATAAGGAGTCAATTCTTACAGTCAATTAGTAGGGGACCAAATTGAAAACACACATCAGTAAACACAGCAGACATAAGTGAATATGGCAATTGTGCTAATGGCAGAAAAAACATTGCTTTTATGATGACAGTTATAAGAAATGGAGATGCCAAACATATGACATTTAATGTGATTTTCGTGTGGTGCTGGTAATAAGCGAAGGGTGTTTCTCTGAGTGATGTTATCAAAGTGGTGATAAATAAGTTGCATTTCAGTGGATGAGGGATAGTTTTTCTGGGTGTTTGGTACTTGGTAAGTGGCATTCGTGGTAAGGAGAAATACTCTTAGTAAATCAGATGGCACAGACAGTTTTAATACTGAACAACGAGCAGAGAACACAGTGAAAAAAGTTTAGATTTAAGTAACCTTAGATTAATTACACACTAGCACGATTCCCCCGGCTCCTGATAAAACAGGGAAATCACGTACCGTTTCTGACCTCGCTGCACTCCGCAAACCAACCAATACTATTAGCGTTCTGACAATATCAGCCTAGCACTCACAGTAAACACTTATGGGCCTAATAACTTTATAGTGTGTACCTGGCTTTAAATATGATATATAGCAGATGCAATTTATATTGCTCAAATTGGGTATAAATTTGCAAACATTCACAATTGGGCTTATTTGCACGAATACAACTTTAATGGGTTAGATTAGTTCACTCTCTCCATCCCCCATAATGTCCCTTTGATTGCTTATAGTCACCCTTCTGATTGGATTACACCATTGGGTGTATGTCTCTGGGTCAGTCTACATACTCTAAGGTTCATTAGCAATTGCATATACCCATAGAGGGGACTGCAGTTAGCTAGGCACCAAGTATGCATACAAAAAACGTGCAGCATTTCATTAAGTAGACATTAATATAATCATAATGATTAACTACTTGGATGTAGTGCACAGAAATATAACATGAGTTTTATAATAAAAAATATCAAATGGATCATTTCAGAAAAAAAGCGGTAAATGTATATGCCTTTCTGGGTATAGATGTTGCATGGCAAATGTTTGGTGGACAGCTTTTTAGTTAGCGCCTTTTCAAATGGGTGTGTCCACGCAAAAGAAAAGTCATAAAAATAGTTAATCACTATAGTCCGTTCACATATCCATAAGCTTAGGGGCCTAGGCGAGCCAAAGCCAGTATAATACCTAGGGATCTCAATGCACTTCTGGAAATATAAAGGGCTGGTGAGTGGTGTTTTGTGATTTAGCTATGTAATGTGCATTCTCTCTAATAGCCTATATTTCATTAACATTTTTAATTCTTCTAGAATATTAGACAACAGCATAATAATACATTTTATTTGCACTCAAACATACCCCTCTGAATCGGAGCTGGAAGCTTCATGACCTTGCTCCATCTTCCACCGCTTGTACCTATCAATTAGGTCTGTTAAATAGGATGTTTTCTTGGCATTGCGAAGTATAAATTTGTGCTTCAGAAGTTCCTTTGCTGTAGGTCTCTTAAATTAATAATAATTAAAAAACAAACAGTGTGTAATGTGCTGAAGAAATATTCCAATACTGCAGTGCTTAATAATTACACATGATCACGGTCTTATCCTATGGGACTAGTGCACCACCACTACTTTATATTAGAGGGGATTGCATATCATTATTTGCACTGGTTTGTAAGTGTATTATTCATATTCATTATCATCATCATTCACTGTGGTGAGCTTACGCCAGCTCACATAGCGAATCTCGGTGTAATTCATCAAGCTGCACTGGCTTGCCAGCTGAAAGGAGTGTAATGGGAGGTAAGATGAAGAGGCACTATGTCAATGTAGAGTACGAGCATGCCCAAGCAAGTGCACCCAATACAGAGCCAAACGCGGATGGAAATAAGCCCTTTATACCCAAAATATTTGCACCAGCCACAGGTTATGTCTAAAGCTGGCCATACAATAGACGATTATCGGCCTGATCTCCCAATTATCGGGTGATCGGGTAAATAATCGCTCTAGTGTATTGATCTTTCCACATGTTTGATTTAAATCGGGAGAAAGCTCCCGATATTTTAAGGGAGCCAATCAGCAAGCTGAATGGCTCCCTATTGTTCAGAGCTGCTGCTGCTTTATATTTACGTACAAAGTTGCTCTGACAGCTTTGCAGGTGTACTTTACAGCTGTCAGAGCAGCATGGTACATAAATATACAGCAGCGGCTAATGCAGGGGTAGTATAGACAGGGATCAGCTGAAAACACGCTGTGTGAAGTGCGGCTTTGACTGATTCTTATCTGTATTACTGCATGCAATAGCCGTTGCTGTATATCTATGTACTATGCTGCTCTGACAGCTTTAAAGTATACCTTCAGAGCCGTCAGAGCAGCTTTGCACATAGATATAAAGCAGCAGCAGCAACAGAGAGCCCTGCCTCCTCCCCTCTTCTGCTAGGATTATCGGTCCCAGCAGAGGAGGTGTATGGTGCCGATAACAGGAAATTTCTCTAGCGGGAAATAGTCTTGTTTATCGGCTAACCTCCTGCTGGGCCTGATAATCATCCTAGTGTATGGCCAGCTTAAGTCCAGGGACAAATAAGGGAAAAATATATGTTACATTTTTTTTATCGGCAACTGCAGTCAGCTTGCAATGCAAATAGGACATAGATGTAAAATGTATAAATATTAAATCAAATTCTGGAACCTATTAAAAATAACAAATATGCGTTTTGGACTTACAAAACTGGGCTCCTTGTTTAGGCAAACTTCCACAAATTCTTTCAGGAGTTTGCTATAATTTCCTTCAAGGGTGGGAGGGTTGCTCTTGGGAATGTGGAACAGCACTTTCATGGGATGCAGTTCAGAGTGAGGGGGTTCTCCTTTAGCAAGTTCAATGGCAGTTATACCCAATGACCAGATATCAGCCTGTAAAAAAAGATCATACCTCTTATCAAGGCTTCGTGAAACTAGTAAAACAAAAGGTTATCGCAGTTATACATTACTGAGAAAATGATACAACATTCAATAGATTCCTTTATATTTTCCATAGCAGGTTTGTATGTGTAAGTTACCACACACCTTTCCTACACCTATATTATATGTTATATTAATCTATAAATTGATTTGAGCAACCACCATTTTGTGTAACTTTGTTTGGAGTCAGGGGTTGTTGGTCCACAGAAGCTATTTGAGTCTATTTTGGAGTATTTAAGGGTGGCTGTACGGGAGTTATGTTGGGGGTATTTTTCCCTGTTTTCTCCATGGTTTCGGTATTTTCCATAGTATCCTGTAGTAACAGAAACAAATGACAGCACTGCCATTTTCTTTTACATTGAATAAAGTTTCCTGCTTACATGACAAAATGGTGCAGCATTCCATATCCTGTAGCAGAAGTGATTGCACAATAATGATTTGTGTCTAATACAAGTTTTTGTTTACAGATAAGATAGAACAATCAGTTACTACTGGTCTATGTTATAAATCATCAGGCTCAGATTTGTTTATTTTTTTCAACTGAATTTAAATACTCGTCATCCAGTGGTAAATATTCGTGTACATTTTAAAGCAGTCTTACAGGTTTAGGACATGTTTATCTGTTTCCTATCATCAATATTCATGAAGTCTTTACAATAGAACTCAATGTACTTCAAGTCTTATTTTTATATACAGACAGTGCTTTATCATAATACACATGCTCTTTAATTACCAATGCACATATAGAAATGGGGACAGACTCCATCTTACTGTACCTTGGAATCATATGCTGACTGTTTAATGACCTCCGGTGCCATCCAGAATGGCGTGCCAACAAAAGTATTCCTCTTAATCTGTGTATCTGTAAGCTGCCCCGCTACACCAAAATCTGCCAGTTTAACTTCTCCATGTTCAGATAATAACACATTGGCAGCTGAAAAACAAATGTAATAAATTATATAATACATATTTGCCTAGTCTTCAATGATACACATATGAACTATTATATTACCTTTAATATCTCTATGGATTTTTTTTTCTGAATGTAAATAATCAAGTCCTTTCAATATCTCCCTTAATATAGTGGCAATCTGGATTTCATCTAAGTGACCCGGTTCCAGCTACAAGGAAAAAACAAGCAACATGTCAATAAGGTTGTTGATCAATAAATAAAAACTCACAATTAAACCAAAATAGCAAACCTTTATTAGCATTATGACAAAACATAGCAGAATTCAGGAAATGTTTTATTGGATACTGTGTCCGGGTAGCTCAAGATGGCTGCCGTTCTCCATATTTAATGTGCTTTTATTCGAACGTGTTATTAATACTGTGTAGAACCAGACATTCAAGGTGGAGGGGAGAGACCTTTCCAACTAGTCCTGCTGTTATCTACCTATGAACTGAGGATCAGGACATACCCTGTTGATAGTGCAGTTGTGTATCATGTGATGACTCCCCTCAGGGGCTACAATTTGGATACTTGAAGATTGTTTTTAATAGTATATGATAAATGTTTTAATAAATACAATATATGGAAGAAAATTGTGGTGTGATAAAGACACTTAAGGCTGACATCTATATGATATGAAAAATACCAAGACACGCTAATTGTGAGCTGAATGTATGATTTTTTTATACAATTAGTGGTATTGAGCATGCTACACGAGGAGGTTGTCTGTTCTGTTTCTTTTACGAGACACATGAAAGATTTGTTGGAAAAAGCTACCTTAGTGACGTACAAAAAAAAATCAAGACACAGTAAACAGAACAAGATAAAAAGATTAGAAAATATAGAGATAAAGGACCGGATTAGCTACCCTGTGCTTGTTCCACATACGTCCTTAATTTCCCGATACAAGCTACTACGCATGCGTGGTAACTATTTTACGCAATCTACGTAACATTTTGTTACGTAGATTGCGTATATGCGGTCTTTAAAGACTGCATATACGCAATCTACGTAACAAAACGATATGTAGATTGGATGTGTAGATTATGTAAAATAGTTACCACGCATGCGTAGCAGCTTGTATCGGGAAATTAAGGACATATGTGGAACAAGTACAGGGTTGTAAATCCGGTCCAAAGAGAAGGACAGAGGACCGGCTAAAGATTGAGATATAAGAAAATTGCCAAGTTGTGAGTCTTAAATTTTACATATACGTGAAGTGGAAGCAACGACGTCAGAGGTCCATCTACAAATCGACTGACAGAACTGGACAATATTGGCGCCTTAGAAGTCTGTGACTATTAATCAATACTCTTCTGAGTTTCTCCCCAGTCTATATTGTCTTGCTTCTTTGAATTTGGATTGCCCAGAATAGGTTTATCTGTTGAAATTTTATTTCTTATTCACTATTCCTTGCAAAAGTCAGTTAGACTAACTCCCAAAACCTTTTATATCATTTCATAATTAAGACCAGAGAGTTACTCTTCCGTAAAAGCCAAGGAAAGGAGTCTTTTCTCAACTGAGAATCTGCTAGTCGTGGCTTAAGCCATAGCACATATCTGATAACAGCTCTAGCCACTAGTCTGACAAAATCCAGAGAGGTGTTGCACATAAATTCTACCATTAGTTGTATCTTCTGAACTATCTTAAAGAGTTTATTAACCAACAAGCTTGTTTCCATATCATTACACCATTGCTGTGGAAGCGGCTGGTCTTAAGGCAGATCCTGGTGCTCAGCCTTGTACAGCCATAGGGAAAATTAATCAGACATTCTCAATTTAAATAATCCCATGCAGGTGAAGTATCCTCCAATGTCTGTAGTCCAAATGCAACAAAATAGTAGCCATAGTTAACCCTCTAGTAACAAAGGAACCTCCTGATGTCATGTTCTGCCTGTCCTCGTCTTGTGGGCGGGTATAGTGATTGCTGGTGTGCTTCGGAGCATAGAGGAGACTGCATGACACCGGTTCCTCCACCTCCTTCCCCTGCCTGACTACCAGAGGCACCAACTGGAAAGGTAATGGACTGCAGCCCTGGTCAAGGCAACACCTCCCTGCCTGGCTCCAGAGAGAAAAAAAAAAACAAGAAAAGCAGAACAGGGAAACATATAGTGCATGTGTCTTCTTTTTTTTTTCCAGTTGGGCTTCAAAAGTGTTTACCCACTGGCCAATCCCAAAGACAATGATATAATTTAGCCTCTGTCTAGTTACACTTCAACAAGAAGATATTGCCCACCAAATCCATTTGGTGCCTACGCAGGGTAACATATATACCTTTTGAAAGATATACAACAACATATATTGTTATGTCATGGCAGAAAGATGGTAGGACACCATTCAGATAAATCTGTTTTTACTTTACCAGTCATATTGTAGTCTTCATAAGATGTTTTTATACCCTCTTTTAATTGTTGTATATGTAACTATTGGCTTTCCTATTGCCTCTGTACAGTGCTGCAGATATTGTGTGGCGCCTTATAAATAAATGTTAATAATAATAATATGGGGCCTTATTCAGAGATCCGTTTTTTAGCGTTTTCCCTGCGTATTTTTAAGAGTAAGTTTCAACTGCGCATGCTTAGTAACTTTTTCTCCTATACGCGCGGAAGTGCCACGCGGACGGACTTGTGAATCAGACGTGGGAAATTCTGCACGGAACTCCGAGGGAAAAATATGCACGGAGGAATTTACATAGAAATGGGCGGGGGGCATTTAAATGAAGGGAAGTGGGCGCGATTACAAAGATACGCACGGACGGAGGACACATATGCACAGAAATGGCCACGGATAGTTAGGGCTAGTTTATGGAGGCGGAAGTCTCCGTGGGCATAAGATGAATAAGATGTCTTGAACAGGCCATATTTTAGAAATAAATAATGAGGCTTTGTAAACCATTTATACTTACCAGGTCCAAAGCAGATCCCCCTCCAAGGTATTCCATAATAATCCATAATTTTGTGTCCTTAAAAAAAAAAAAACATAAAAACTTAGGACATTAAGGTCATCTATCGAATAAAATGTTAACTTTCTGCAACTCAGCCAGATGTCACATTTTGTCACAGTCAGAACAGTCTCAGAGACACAAATCAATTCAAATATGAATGTACTATCAATACTTTTTTTAATAGGTTTTGAGGATAGTCAGTCATATGCACACTTTTATGACACCTAAGGGAAAATTCAGTAAGTCACAAAGTATGGTCCCATATGCTCTCAGCACAGAATGTCAGCTACTATCCCTAGACGAATGTAAGGAGAAAACCAATAGCAAGTCAATAATGTTCCTGACTGTTCTCGCACACTCCAAAACCAGTTCTTCTTCTATACATGTAGTTGAATCTCTCCATAAGACCTACCTGACTAATGTAAAATGAAAATTGTATTAATACAGTTTTCATTTAATAGATTACATTTTTTTTTTATAAAATAAATAATAATAATAATAATAATAATACTACAACAGACGATAGTAAATTTATTTTGAATTTACCGGACCATGTACCAAACGGGTTATGCAATGCAGCCTGGTATCTTTAGTCTAGTATAGGATGCTTGTTTAGACAACAAATAAACGCTAATTGCCTTTCCATTAAGATGAGCCTCCTGTTATTGATACATTTTATACTATAAAACATACACAACAACATCTACATGCAGCAAATTATATCAAATACCGGTAAATATGAAGTGTCAAAGAGACTTTGAATAGTGCAGTGCCTCCAACATATTTCAGCTGAGAAATACAGAAAGATTTTATACGCACTCCACAAAGACAATAGGTCAAGAGATCTTTTTTATTATTATAGACCCAAGAATCGGGATAAATTAATGGAAAATAACATATCACTTAAAAAGCCCCATTGGCGCAAGAATCATGAGAAGTGCCTCAATTGTATATGTTGGCACCTGAAAGACCCGGTTTTTTTCTAAAGGTTCATTACTTCTTAGAAACCGGAACCGTATTCAAACTTAATAACGGTCGTAAACATATGCATGCCATGTGCGGTAGTTGGTGTTTTTTAGTGATCTGCGCATGCGCACAGCAGATATTACATGTCGAATCTCACTACATACAGAGTTGATTTCTGAACATGCACAACTCTGTACGACAGAGCGTGACTATATTCCGTACATGGGAGAATACATAATGTGGATGGGGAGACATTAAAATTGTACAGTATGGGCTGTGTCAGACACTTCCGCACATACGTCCGCACAACAAGAAGTTAAGGTAGGGCTTTGGACACAGAAGTCAGCTAAATTCCGTCCGTCAGAGCAGAGTGCCATGCAAATCCAAGGAGAAAATCATTGCATCCTACAAGCACTTCAATTACAATATAGGATTAAACCACAAACAGGATCAGAGTCTCTCGCACATTTCACATTACTTTCTTGAAAGCAGGGACACTTGTGCACAGGCACCAGAAAAAGTTACTTGGCTTCTCACATAAGATTTTGCATCATTGGACCTTATCTTTTGCCTAATACAGGACACATATGGAAGTCTTAACTCCCAACTGTGACCATATCTAATTTTTTATTATATTGTTTATTTACATTTATTCAGTTTGAGTATATCTAACACTGACTCTTTTACTGTATTTATTATATTGTTAGCTCAGTCATTTGCATTATTGCAGCAACCACATTGTACTTATACCTCCTCTTAAAATGGTTTTGTTTGCCTTAGTATACCGGTTGATTATATCTAGTGCATTTCATCAGCACCAAATTTTATATTGGGATTGCTGGATTGTTTAAGCTGTTGTGACCCTTTCACATTATTTCTCACCTTAATTCTCACCACTATTAAGGTTGCTTGTTTAGAATACACAAATCACAGACTTTTGTCCAGAAATAGAACACACAGAAATGGCTTTCCACAAACGAATGTAATGTAATATGCTGATATAACTAAGGTAAATATTAAGACTTGGGTGATAACTGCATTTAGTAAATAACATTAAAAAGAAAGCACATTTTTTGTTTGTTAAACTATATTATACTGGCATAGTGTCACACCCATACTTTGCCGGGGCCTTCAAAGATCACTGAAAACCAATGTCTAAAAGCTTGCCTACACCTACCTACAATATACTAGCCAAATTATGCACACTCCAACAAAACTCACTTCTCTAGTTTCAGATATGCTCTCTTCAAATACAAAGCAATAAAATGTATTTATTTAGTCTACCTTAAATTTTAGGGTATCCCTACTGTCTGTCTTAACAGTGCCTTCTGAATCATTCATAACAGTGACCAATCTTCTATAAAGGTATTACTAAATGTCTGCATCACATAATCCTTTCATTTCCCACCAAAAGGGTTATGTCTGGCAAAACAAAAAAAATAATCCCACCATCCAAACATTCCATAAATCAATGAAAGGGGGCAAAACTTTACAGAGGACAAATATTTTCTAAGCACAATTTCTTTTTTTTTTCCTTTTAAATTTGTAAATAGACAATATATCTTCAGACTCTTTCAAACCAAAAATGATCTATTTTACATCAATTTATGGTGGAAACCATAAAGCGTATTAAAGAATTTCATTCTTTGTTAACTGAAAATGTTTTAGTATTTCTTATATTTATTAGGAATACAGAGCATTTTTACTACATGAGTAATGTAACCGAGAATTACAAGATGTGTTGTAAAACATACAGATCACATTAACATTTTAAAATTGCTACAGTTAATAGCTTTAGTAACAATACTACAAGCCGTTAAAGCAAATGTGTCATGTTTACTACCATGGTAGAGGACCTATCCTGCCGTAAAAACCTGAATAATTATTTCCTATAGTGTATTATATAAGGTTTGTGACAGTGACTGTTCACAGATCTGTTATTAAAGGGGTTGTACACATACACCATGCTATAATTATCACACACTTGACACACCCTTCTAACATTATTGTATGACAGATTATTTTTTAACACAGAAACACGCCACATTCCGGAACAGATATGATTAATTGATTCTGTCGTTCTGAAATTTCTCTACTATTCACGTTGCAACAAAAATCGTGCGCAGTGATTGGACATTTTAATTAGGAAGAAATAGGTTATCATTTTTACTGCATAAAAGATTACATTTAACATTTTCTGTGAATAAGGACTAAACTAGATCTAATTCTGCCACAGAACTCACCTTGAGATATGACCCATAATACTTTGTTACATATGGACTATCACACTGGCTAAGTACAGTGATTTCTTGTTGAATATCCTCTATTTCATCTTCTGCTTCTTCCAGGTCTATAATTTTTATAGCAATAACTTTCTGAGTCCTATTGTCAATCCCTTTAAAAACTTCTCCAAAGGATCCCTTGCCAATCTTCTCTAACTTTCTGAATAGCTCTTCTGGATCTGCTTTCAGATTCTGTTAGGATAAACAAACACATATAGATGTCAAACAGTAGAAAATCATTGGTGAAAGATATTTTATTTGTTTTGTAAAAGTCAAATGAAGAAAGTGCTGGTGATCTGTAATGTTCAAGTGTTTAATAATAATATTACCCATTTGGAGACTTCAGACTGAAAGGATTATTATTCAAGGAAAGACACAAAAAGAAGAAATGATTTTACAAGGCCTATGATGTCAAGCCTACAAATCTATTTTTAATCCCAGCATCCATAATCAATGATGGTTACCATAATCATACTGAGTAACGCTATTCAGAAATCGGTGTGTATGTGTGCACTTATTAACCACTCACATGAGCTGATTTCTGACAGCCAGAGTTACCAGGGGTTTAACATCTAAAGCTCAAGAAAATTACGGAAGGCTTCAGCATATAAGAGGTTGGAAGGGACGGTTTTAGTCTTCACCTGGACTCCGTTTACACAATATTGGATCTATTAAGCTGTGCATTTTTAAGTTAGGACACGCTTGGTCTTTTACTATTGGATGAACTCTTCTCCCATTACTTATTTATTTATTCTCATACATATTGTTATTCATTTAGGCAGATATCTTGACTTATATATATCGCTCTTTTATATTTTTATATATATATTTTTTATACATTAATTGTATTTTCCGTATACCATTTTCCATTATTTATTTATTAAATTATATTTATAGACAGTTCTCTACATTGGATCCTATTGTGGTTGGATACAGGAGTAGGATTCCTTGAGTTTATCCTTTTTAGCAGTTATAGGTGGCCTTTTCTGATTTGTCTGCTCATGGAGTTATTTATATCTAGGTCTATATATCTGGTATTTTAGAGTTGTAGATACAGCGCTTTTCATGTATTTTGGGAGGTCGTGGACCCTCCCAGGTGAGAAATAATTGCTGCTGTATTACAGCGCCATTCCCCACTACACATTTTTTTCTTTCTTTAGATATACTGTGCATTGTGCGGCTGCATTATGTTGTGGAAGAATACATACATAACTATCTTAGAAGATAAAGATCACTGATTCAACTGAGAAGCAAAGAAATTACTTTTATAGTTGTAACCAAAGACTCAAATTCATCTATTTTAATGATGTGCCCTAATGTTCTAAAATGCTGGTATTTTGTTCAATGTAATTTAACTTTAAGAAAAAAAATTCATGTGTACTGTGCATGTAAACTGCTACTACTATTAATAACAAACAAATTTTTTATAAAAGAACCCATACTTTAAATGTCTTAAGTTTAAGCTTGTAATGGCTATACCTTGTGTTAAATATTATCGTTTTATAGTCTATGGCTGTTCCTTTCCCCAATGAAAGCCCTTGTGTATAAGTGTGCCTGCCTTAGTGAATAAAGCTGTGTAGTTCAGGTACAAAAGAAGCTGTGTGAGATCAAATGAACAGCAATAATTCCACAAATGTACTAAAAAAAAAAAGTAAATATATAGTACAAGGACTAAACTATGTAACTGCTACCTAAAGATCCCAGTCCAAACACATAATGAATGCACTCCACATATGCTGCATTAAAAAAAAACATATGTAAAAGACAAACCCTGTACCAAAAATTTTAATTAAAAAAAAAGCAAAAAAATTTGTGTGTCCAGTCAAAACTAAATATTTCATTTTATATACTCCTATACATCTATATCTGCCCCATCTCACAAATCAACATACAGTAGTTTTAGCTTGGTACAGTGTTTTACATTCTAACTAGCTAACAGCTAAATCTAGACAAGGAGCTGTGTGCACCTACAGCCAATATGAGGGCACTTCTAAAGAAACTTTAACAGGAAGGTGAATTCATTGGCAGTGTGGAAAACAAACAGTCAATTGTTTAATGTAATGTATCCGTAGCCTAGATTTTATGGAACCCCAGCTTTTGTCCTGTGCACAGTCTTAATAAACAACACACACATTAAATCTCTGAATAATACATATTTATCATTTATATAAAATTAGTATATGCAGAATACTTTGAATAATTTGTTGGCTGAAATATTTGTAACATTTGGTTATCACAGCCAATAAAAGTGAACTTTGCTATTGGTTACAAGAAATGATATGCAGTCACAATAGTAGGGAATAGTAGGGAACACACTGAGCATCTCCTCTAATTATCAAAGAAGCAGCCTGTGTAAGCTGTAAATACATATATCTACATATTTAACTAAATGGCATATCATCCCATCCTTATTCATAACTTCAGAATAATGTTAGATGATGATAGAAGAACGTTAGAAGAGGACATACCCAATGGCATAAACGCATCCATCTCAGATATTATATGTAAATATGTTCTATTTTACTGTCACAATTCATATGTGCATATTTAAAGATTTGTTTTGGCTGTAACATCCCCAGTTGTTACTAAACAAATTAAAGTAGGTATAGAAAGAATTCTGAACAAATATAATAGTATTCTTACTAAAACAGTCTAATTAAAACATTTTAACTTAATAATCTTATATAACTTTATAATTTGTATAAGCTAGTTACAGATCTAAGTAGCCCCCTGTTAAAATATTGATCACCCATGGGGTAAAGGTGCTGTCAATATGCATGGACACTACTTTATTTGCTTTCTGGCTCAATATCTTTTAAACACCTGCTTTTGTTTTCCTCCTTGACAATAAAATATATTCATGTTTTCACATGTATCTCCGATTAGAACTTGGAACTCAACTTATTGTCCTAACTTAGGACCTGTTTAGCTGGGTAAAGTGGAGGTTATTTTATTTAACTATAAAAAGCAGCATACTACATACTGTACCCATACTGTAGCATACTACAATGAAAGTTTTATCCTAATATATTTATATAGATGGGTAATATTTTTTCACAACTTGACAGTAGGTCTACAAATGTACTGCACAATAACTGTATGTCCCATGTTGGAGGAGCAGCCTTTTTTAGTTTAGTTGAGGAAATAATGGGTAAATAGGTATGTGTAATGACACAATGACAAACCTGTACTGGGTGGTATAATGTGTAGAATACAGGATTATAAGAGGTAAACATTATATACATTGGGCCGGATCCAGAACTACGTCCGTCTTCCATAGACGTACGTAGTTCAATAAACAGTAGCTACTGTGCATGCGTAGTAGCTATTGTACGTAATCTGCGTATCGTTTCGATACGTAGATTGCGTATATGCGGTCTAAAAGCGCATGCGCAGTAGCTACTGTTTATTGAACTACGTCTGTCTATGGAAGACAGACGTAGTTCTGGATCCGGCCCATTATCTGCACTGTATAGGAAAGTAATATATGACCTATTTAAAACATGGCAATTACTATTTTAGTTCCATACTGTGGATAATGCTTAACCTTGGGTGTCGCCTACATTAGTAAGGGTTACCAGGTCATTGTTCATAGCTTACTGCTTCCAATCACAGACCCTCCAACATGACCCCCTCCATTCGGTACAAAATACTCTGCTCCTGCTCTTCCTTCCTAATCTCTGATTGCAGTCACCTGTGTTATACTAGTTGTTTGAATGGAAAGGTATGTAACACAGGTGACTGCAATCAGAGAGAGATTAGGAAAGAAGAGCGAGAGCAGAGTGTTTTATACCAAATGGAGGGGGTCATGTTGGAGGATATGCAATCATGTGACAAAAATTATAATTACAATACTCATGCACACTTGTGTATGTACCTACTGTGTATACACCTATTTATTGTATATAAGCAGAATAATTAGGCACAATGGGATGGATCCAGACTTAAGAAGGAGCTTGAAAATAAGAGAGGAAAGTTACTCCTGGGCTAAACCATGTTGATTGCAGGGGGAATCAAGTTAATTGTATACTTTGCATGCAGGGTTATATCTTTGAATTGCTTACTGCACACAGATAGTGGCCAGCTTTACTATTACACTGTTATTTAGACTTAGGATGGGAAACATCACCTCTCAACTCTAATACTGTTTGCAACAGATGAAAAATGACTCCCATGCAATCAACATAGTTTAGCCCAGGAGTAACTTTCTTCTCTTAATTTCAAGCTTCTTCTTAAGTCTGGATCCAGCCCAATGTACATATAAATAAAGTAAAGCGAGTTTAGTAAACAGTTATGGGAACTGTGAATTGTAAATAGCAATAACCCTTTGTGTTTATCTACAAGCAAGTAAACTATATTAAAGAAAAGTCTTCAATATAAATGAACCATGATGCTTACTATGCGAACTATGAATGTAAACAAGTAACATATTACCATGAAAAGCAGAATGAATAATAAACTGTGAATACATTTCACACTAAAGTAAAGCACTGTCTGGCCATTGTTTAATATTGCCAGATTATATATGCAGCCAATAACATTTTATGTGTAATAATGCCACGCCTTAAGGCAGAGCAGCATTGGAAATGTAAATGATACTAACAATCGCTCTATTTAGTCACATTCCACCCAATAAATGTTCCTGAGTGTCTGACTCACACATATTTCATCAACTAAATAAGCTGTAGTCATCTGCCAGAGAGCATGCACCTGCTCATGACCTGTCAGACAAGTTACTTTAGGTTTAGTCAGACTGGCCATTTAACTTCATAAAGTATTTCCTCTGTTGTTGTAAGAAGCCTCAGATCTCCACTATGCCACCAGATACACAGGAAGTGGCCCTCCTCTTTTGTCTCCTCCTTCCTATCTAAGTCGTAGCCTGCCAAGAAAGCAGGGGTTAAAAAGAGTGACACTACAACTCAGTGTGACCCAGCAGAGACCATACAGCTCCAGATGTTATAATATCATGGCCCTCACTCTGTAGTCTGTCTCCTAAATACCACTGACAGGTTTAACAATACTTTTACCCAGGGTTTAGTGAGGGAAAAGGTGAAAGTGACTGATCTGGCTTCTCCAAGCAGCATGTATACAGCAAGCAGTACATCATAGTAGCAATAACTGGGACGCAGCTCACACAGTGATGCACCTCATAATACAGGTTGTGTAATCCAGGCTTCTTGAAAGTAGTATACCAGTCTACAATGACCCACTAAACAAGGTAGAGCTAAACACAACTGTAATCCAACATTAAAGCTCTGGATTAAGTCTGCTATAAAATAAACCCCATATGTTTTATATGTAACAATCTCTGTTGTATTATTTGTGGAGGAGAGTCAACAAGAGTTCTCTCACTTTTAATTTTTCACTGACATAAAACACAAATGTGTTTAGTCAACAATCAGTGATTAACAGGTAGACTGCAAGGATGGCATCATGAACCCCACTTACTACAATGTACACACTATTCTGAGAGTATTGTGAACTCTATTACCTAAAAGGACATGCGAGATGCAAGGAAGGAGTTACAGCTCCCCTAAAAAGTCTGTAGAGAGGGAAGTAAAGCAATGTGACCCTACACATGCCCAGGTCATAGAGAAGACATGTAAATAGTGAGTTGAACTTTAGATCAATAGCTGCAGCCCAGGTGGCCGCTGTCACAGTGCCTCTGATCAGAAGGAGAACGATCTTACCTGCATCCCAGCCAGGCCGGTCTGCAATGGGGAGTGGGTCATACTGCTGGAGCCGGGATCCTGTAGCGCAGCTCCGGCCCTGGCATCCACAGCAAGCCGAGGACACCTCCCCACAGCTGGGCTTCCCTGTGTCTGCCAGTCCGGGCCCAGGAGGAGGAGAGATTGCAGGGGACAGATGCAAAAACACTGGGAGAGTTTGGCAGCAGGAAGAGATTTGCTTTATTATTCTGACTATGATGATGATTTCCGGCTGCAGGGGAATTAGCTAAGACTCCAAAGTATCAGTGCTGGTACACAGCAGAACCTGGGCTCCCTCTGTATGTGGTGTTTCCTCGTTACAGAAAACTAGACCAGGAAACAAAAATGAAAAGAAAAAAAACATTAACCTCCCACCTACCCTCCTCCTTTCACAGTCTCTTCCCCTCTCTCAGCTCCTCCTGCTCACTATGAGCTAAAGCTGGATATTCATGTCACTGATGTGACAGCACCACATTTACCAAACTCACTTTACTTCACGCCAAGCCATAGATACATAGAGATACACACAAGAAAGCAGTGCCAAGTCTTTACTAAAACTACAGACAGTGGGCATAATTGTGGGGACATAGCACACAATGAAGCTGGATTCCTTTTTGTCCAGTTTCCTATTCTGAGAATTTCATTATAATTTATTTATATAATTATATATTTAGAATATAATATATATTTCATTAAAAAGTGACTGGTATTTAGATAGAGCAAACTTATAATTTTGTTTTTATTCACAAATTGGTTTGGTTTGTTTTACAAAAAAATCATCTTGACAAAGATTTATTTAACTTTTTGTAAACATCTTTTATTGGGTAGAAATAACCTTTCTACCAGCTTTGATGACTATGGGCCGGATCCAAACTTTTTAACAAGGGCGTGTTTTCCAAGCACTAGAATCAGAAAACGTTCCCTTTTGGAAAGTGGCACATGCCCGGATGCTGCATTCCCAGGACGGATTTGGATCCAGATTTCTACTCTGTTGGAGGCATGCTAATAGTACAGGAATGGCTGGCTTCAGACCTTACGTACTAGCTAAACTTCACACCATTACCATTACGTGGGGACAGGATGGAAAAGTGAAGTCACCTGGTGGAAAAACTTACATTTGAATGAAGTAGCCTACATTTGCCTGTATGGTACTGCGGATTTCTGGATGCGGCAGGGATCTGGAATCTGACCACAGTGGTAGCATAGATCAGAATCTTGTCCAACGATACCAAAAACTTATTTGGGCGAGGTAAAGACCCTTTATCAATAACCCATGTTATAGTCTGACTTTATTATATGTACAATTTTGCCCAGAACCAATGAGAAATGGACCAGATAAACTTTCCACATGATTCTGCCATCTGTGGAGTGTCTTAGTCAATCATTTTCTGGAGTTAAATGCAATACAAAAATTTTATATCTGGAGTTAGTTTAATTATCACTGGATTTGGGCCCATGAAGTTTGATAGGTCTTTTTTTGCTGTTCCTAGGGTTCAGTACAGTGGATGTAGGGCATTTGTTTTGTGTGGGACATTGTGGAAATCTTTCAGCAATTATCTACTGTATACTGAAATATGCAAGAACTCTCAATCCTTGAGGCTGCCATGACCTCAGAGAGCCCCTAGCAGATGTCCTTGACCAGGGGTGGCCACCAGTCTAGCCCTTAGAGCCAAAAAGTTACCATCGAAGTCTCAAGGAGCTGGATTATATATATGCAAAAAAGGTCAAAAAGAGAGTCTTTGACCAAAGCCAGCATAAAAAGAAAAACAGAACAAAAATCACTGATTTTAAATGCGAATTAGTCCAGAAATATTTATTAAACCTCTTTGTGAGGTGCAAAATCTGACCATAGGGGGGGCAGACCTCCAAGCAAACCCATATATAAACACTCCTGTAAATCCTTTAGGAAGATAAAGACTTTACATAACCTGCATACAGCTCCCAACAGATGTTTCGGTGCCACGTTGGCACCGTCGTCAGGGGGATACACGATCAGAGGACTGCATCAACGGGCGCCAAAGAGGGGTATAAATACCACTGGCCACCAATGACAGCCCAGAGGCCTGAAATCAGCTGTACAATCTGTAACCAGCTGCGTAGTGAAAAGACAGTGTGTCCGGCTATGGTTGCTGAGCAACTGCTGGGACACTGTGCAGAGGCTCGGCAGGCTAGTGGACGGGATAATCAAAAGATAAACAGACTGTGATCGGTTCAGTGGAGAGACAGAGTCTGAGGCTGGTTGACAAAGGGAAGGGAAACAATGCATGCTCACCAATCCTGCGTCCAGAAAATATCGCCACTAAGGCCAATTAGGTCCAGGGTATATCAGCCAAGTATAGGTGCCCACAAAGGGGGCAGCTACATCATGCTACATCCATCTCAATCTATATGGCAGCAATAATCTCTATAGAGAGTGTAGGACAAAGATATCTTAAGCACTTAGGACCTGATTCACACTTAAGAAAGAATTTAAGAACATTCCTAAATTTATGCACCCAAACATAAGTAAGAATTATTCACAGATCCTAAAGAAAAATGCTAATCACGGCCCGGATTCACAACACCAGACGTATTGCATATACGTCTGGTGTTTCCCAATATTTGATACTGCGCATGCGTTGTATCTTTTTTCTGTAATCTACGTAACTTTTTGTTTTGTAATTTACGTAACTTTTTGTTACGTAGATTGCGTATATGCAGTCTGCATGCGCAGTATCAACACCGGACATGCAATACGTCCAGTGTTGTGAATCCGGGCCCACACCCCTAGCTTCTTAGGAGTCTTATCTCTAGGTGCTTATATTTAGGAACAGCTTTGTTTCCCAACTATGAATCGTACTTATATTTAGGATTTTTAATCTCCTCATGATTCATAGCTAAGCAAAGAAACACATTAATTGATTAAGTTAAGAAGCAGATTGATTATGTTAGGCTTTCTTTGTAGAAAAAAATTTGACAATTATTATAAATAAATACTTATTGAAGGATTAAGAAAGAACCATTTAGCTTTCAAAGCTGTTATAACATAAATATCAAAATAATAAATCTCTACATAAATTAGACCTAAACATATTCTACATAAATTAGACCTAAAAAAATTGTTAAGGTCACACAGAAACAATGAAAAAATGCTACAAGTTAAATAAGAACAGACAACTTATGTTAAAACAATGTTTGCAACAATCAATGAAATCATGCACAAACTGCAAATAAATGTAAATAATGAGTACTTTTCAAATTTAAAGTCAAACACAAAATGGTGACATAACAGCAGCTTTAAAAGATGAGCCTTTAACAGTTTCAATCAAAGTGAACACATACATTCATTATAATCACACAGCAGCTGTGTGCTGAACAAACAGAAAAGCATGAGGCTTTGGCTGTGTTAACCATGTGGATGTAAACAAGCATGGTAGGGGACATTCTTATCTTTTCCCATGCGTATGTTACTCTGAGCAAGCTCTTCTTAATTGTGAATCATTCTTAAGTCTCAAGGAATGCCTAAACTGTACATTAGAAGCCCAAATGCTGCTCATTTGCATTAAGAGTCTTGCCCATCTAGCCACGTATGCATAAGTCATTACGGGCCTGATTCAGAGATCCGAAATTAACAATAGTTCCGTGCGTATATTTAGGGTCGGATTGATTTTGCATCTACTGCACATGCGTAGTAATAGTGATACGCCGTCTACGTTGAAGTTAAGGTCGGAAATGCCTTAAGGTCGGACTTGTGAATCGGGCGGAGACTTATGCGACCCTAAGTGCAGCGGAAATATACGGACCTAAGGAATAGAAATGAAATGGGCGGGGGGAGGCATTTAGATGAGGGAAAGTGGGCGTGCTTACAGCGTTAGTGCCGGTAATATATGCAACTAACACGCATAAGGCCGGAAGTGAGTGCGGACAGATAGGGCAAGTCAATGCAGGTGTCAGTTTAGGTCTGGCCGGAGGTTGCAAGGGGAG
>WWET01000185.1:372662-392775 GCA_011038615.1 Limnodynastes dumerilii | reverse complement strand
GTGGGTGGTGCCCTCCCCTTAGTTGCGTATATTTGCGGCCCGATTGCCGACGGATCTCTGAATACGGCCCTACATTCTCAAGCATGAATCAATCCTAAGTAGCCATTCTTATCTGTGAATCATTCTTACATAGTTTAAGTGCGTAGTTTTAAAGTTCTGGGAATGCTCAGTTTAACTGTTCTTAAACATATGCACATAAATCCTGTTCTTACTTAGTTGTGAATCAGGTCCTACATCAGTAAAAGCTAGCCTAGATGGAGTGTAAGCAATGAACTCTGTAAACATAGTAGGTGCACAGCGGCATCAATAAAAACATACCAGGGATGGCATGGGTCATACATAGCTGGTCAAGGACACAATAAGCAATCCAACCATGTTTGGTATACAAATAGTGTACCGGGGGGACAACAGATCGCGGTTCAAGGCAACAGAAAACAAATCCAGCTATAATAGTTGGACAGCATCCCACAGGGGGAAATATAACCAAAGCTATGGCAATGTAAAGCATGTGAAAAGGTGCACGGTGGCAACCACAATCAAACAGTCCGCAATGTAGTGGGTAGGGGGACTGACAAGGGATACATGTATAAAACAAGGGGTATTGAAAACCAAATAGGGCAGCTGGTGCTGTGAGTAGGAAAAATAACAAACAAGGTAACCGGAATCAGGCCAGTGAAATACAATCAGGTAACAGTACCAAGTACATAGAGCCTCATCAAAACAGACTATAAAAAAAAGATACATATGGGTAAGTCCATCACGGTCACCACCTCTCCGGAGTGGTGAAATCTGTGCAACAGGCATACAGCGTAGTTCACGAAGTGTGTGTTTGCAGTCCACAATATGTCTTGTCACTGGTAGGGTTTTGTTGTCTATGCAGAACTGTGCTTTTCTAACAGATGAGCATTGCAGAGCCATACGTTCTTTCATCATTCTGATGGTTTTGCCCTTGTAGATCTTGTGGAACATCTTATTCACTCAACACCACCATACATTTGACGTTAACCTATGATGAAAACACTATCAACTTTCTCGATGTAACCATCAAGCAGACATCAGCGGGCTTCTCTACAGAACTATTCCGCAAACCTACCGATAGAAATACCATCCTAAGGGCAGAGAGCTTCCACCCCAAACCTCTCAAGACTGGTCTTCCTTATTCCCAAATGCTAAGAGTGGTCTGGATCACTGCATGGTTCTGCATGGCTCATCTATTAGAAAAGCACAGCTGTATAGACAACAAAACCCCACCAGTGGCAAGACATTTTGTGGACTGCAAACACACACTTCGTGAACTATGCTGTATGCCTATTGCGCAGATTTCACCACTCCGGAGAGACATGGTGGGGATCCTGGGGAGGGATGGAGACACGTGATGGGGATTCTGGGGGACTGGAAAGACACCGGATGGAAATGCTGGTGAGCGAAAGATGAAGTAGAAGAGGGAGATGATGGAGAGGTGGAGATGATAAGGTTGAATGGGGAGGAGGAGCTGATGAAGAGGCATTATGAAGGGGATAGAGAAATGATAAAGTGAATGGGGAGGGTGTGGTGATGATGAGAATAGGGAGATGATAGAGGGAAGGGGTATGATGGGAATGGGGGGATGATGAACTTAGAGGGGGAGATGATGAATAGGGAAGTGGAGATGTATAGGCATAGTGTGCACTAAAGTACATCCAATGTGTGTGTGTGTGTGTGTGTGTATATATATATATATATATATATATTTTAAGCCACCTGCCACTTACAAGGCTTCTCTGTTAGGTGGTCCTAACTCTAAACTTTAGAGGCCCAATTGTGGGTCACATACCAAATATCTTTCTAAACTAAAAGCTAAACTCTTATGAAGATCCCCAAATCTCCAAAACAAATAGAAGATTATGATTAGTAACTGGGTAATGGCTAGAGTGCCAGGCCATGTTTGTTTTTTGTGCAAATTCCCCTTGCCTTGTGCACCTGGGGATTTCAGGATCTTATGAAACGCGCGTCAGGAAGGAGAGCGTGGTGTCCCGTATGTACCGGGACCACGATGTTTTGAACTGCCCGCCATGTCGGTACAGCCCATACAGATATAGTGAGTATAGCGACACTTACGGACCTGGAATGGGGGAAGCGCTGGTCGTGAGACCACTAGTTTGTTTGATAGGGATAGTGTGCTTTGCTCCAGTTTAGAATAGGGGCTGTTATACCATATGGATGTCGTTCCCTTGGGTGTCCTGGTTTGGATAAGTAACTGTCTTCTCCCTCTGCTGTTATCATACAAGTGATTGTTATACATTTCACACTGTTATGATTTATGATACTGCGAACCATGTAATGGGATCTATACACTTATTGTAATTACTTTATATGAATCTTTAATAATGTTGGTAGTCTGGTATTTGCATATTTCATTTTAACTTTCATCAGTATTTTTTAAACTGGCATAATAATATTTATATTTTAACCTATACTAGGCTGTGGTGTGCACTTCAATGGTTCTTTTTGAGGCCTGTTCTTTAATAGTCCATATAATTTTTTGTGTATACCCAATCTTGTGAAGGAGTTTGACTGATATGGTGCTCTCTCAAACCTAAAGATCAATTTTGACAAATCAATGGCCTTAGGTTTCAATGGCCTAACTCCTCTAGACTAGCTTCCCCTTTAGGTGGCATCCCTCCCACATGAGGTATCTTGGGGCCACTCTCACCAAATCTACCTCGGCACTGTTCCAGGCCAATTTTCCACCCCTCATTGCAGAACGCAACCTCTCCCAGTGGTTGGTAAAGTACTTTTCCTGGATTGGAAGGGTCAGTATTAACAAAATGTTCATATTACCCAAAATCCTTTACCTTCTCAGAACGATCCCGAATCAATATTCAATAATGTTTTTGGGGAGTTTGTCTGGAATGATAAACGTCCGAGATGCCTGCGGTCTTCTCTGTTCCATAACAGAGACAGAGGAGGTCTACAACTCCCCTATATAAGAGGTTACTACTGGGCAATCATGCTCGCTAGGGTTCTAGGCTCCTCTCCCACTGCATATAACACCTTTGCTCCAGTCTTTGCCTCACATTAATCACCTGACCATTGGCCCCACCCAGTGCTGGAGACATCTCTGCTCCCATGCTGACATCTCTTTTCCTGTCTCCCCACTTTAACCCTTTACTAATAATAGAGATTTCCTACTAGGCCTCATTCACAGCACATTCTCCAGGTGGGCATCTGTTGGGCTGTATATAGTTCACCAGTTGATGAAGGGGGCATCTTTTTCTGAACTTTCCAATTTTTTTTTTCCTCCAGAGGTCGAACTTCTGGGCATATCTACAAATTCGACACTTCATCCAACATGCAGGCAATAGGATTCCACATGTACTATGCTCTCTCTCCCCTTTTGAATCTCTGTGCTCCTCACCATCAGTCCCAGCTCAAATCATCTCAATTCTCTGCAAGCTATTAGTTCCTGAGTGAGTCCTTATTCACCTTGGGCCTGATCCAGACCTACGCTTGAGAGCGGAGCGTATTACCGCTCCAGCGTAAAAAATTTCACTCCCACGACACTCCCCTTACATTCCTTTCAGTGCGCCCACCGAACCCTTTTCCATGTGTTCGTACATATTTTCGTAGCGAAGCGCTGTTCGTAGTGGCCTAAGCACGCCCATACTGTACAATTTAAATGGCTCCCCCCGCCTACATTCCTTAACTCCAGCGTCCGTACTAACATCATACCATAGACACGCCCCATCACCGGAAAATACGCAAACAATACGGACGCCCGAATCGCAGCTACGAAAAGGTCTTTGGTACGACCGGAAGTTGTCACTATGCACATGCGCAGTACGTTTTTAATGCCATTTTTTTGCTTACGTTCGCATGCGAGCATAGGTCTGGATCAGGCTCCTTGCCTCTAAACTTTGTGGAGGCCTGAAATAGGAGCCTTCCCAGCACCCTTACTGATGAAGACTGGTTGAAAATTTTCATTTTCATGCTTTTCCAGCGCAGCAGTCCTGGAAACTCAATACAAACTTCTTACTAGATGAACTGGCCTCCCTCTTCCACATATGGTGGTCCTGCCCCCGTACAATCATGTACTAGAGGCAAAACATTGACATTTCCCAAAAAAAAAATCATGGGACCAGATACTCCTACCTCTACTGAGTTCTAGCTCCTCTCTTTATCCCCTATGCCACTTTCTACCTATAAAAAGTCACTTTTTAAATAGCTCAATAATGCAGCCAAATCCCGATAAAATAGAAATTACAACTGCCCCCAACTATTGAAGACTGGTTCCACTGGATTGACTACTATATGTCAATTGAAGATGCCCGTTCACAACACCTGACCTAACGAATCAGTTCACAGCTAACTGGTTTTACTGGCATGAATTCAAGTCTATTGACCTTTACTCTGAACTTCTCAATTCTTCCCCTAGGCCAACCAGTTCCTCCCAGGCTTCCACATGAGCAGCTCCACACCAACCTTTCCATTCTGAGATATGCTCTCCACTATCTCATTGACCTCCACCCCCCTCTAGTATTGTCCTCTTCCCTTCCTCCCTTCGTTTACAGGCTTTTCCTTGTTTAGTCATTACCTTTTCTTTTCATTTTCTCTCACTTCTTTGACTTTTACCACTAGAACTTCCCAAGGTTAGAGACACACCGTTGGGAAATCGAAGAGAGAGCAAGAGGAAGGAATAATAAAGAGAATAAAATAAAGTGGAAGATAAGGGAGAGGGATATGGCAAGAGTGTGGAGGGGGGATGAAAGAGATAGGTTAGGTAAAGAAGGAGTATGTCTGCAAGAAGAAGTGAGTTTTGAGTGAACACTTAAATATGTAAAGGCTAGGGAATATGATGGGTTGCAGGAGAGCATTATAATGAAGAGGAGCAGAGCTCTAGAAGTTTTCAATTCATAGGAAGTCTTGAAAGTGGGAGGATAGGTTAACATGTCTTATTTACTTTTTTGACGGGGTCACTATAGTGGTACATCAAGGGTGACCTGTAGACAAAGCTTATTTAGAATTCAGTAAGGCAAATTTCATCTTAACGTGATGCTGTACTCAGGGCCAGATTAACAATGGGGCTAATGGCACTACCTTCCCAGGCCTCCATCTAAAAATAGGCCCACACACCCTACAGATCTCCTTGCCTTCCACTGCAGTGCATAATGATGAATGTCAGGCACTGTCATCCTTGTCCAAAGCATACTATATACAATAGTGTGGGCCCTTGATCATATTCAGCCCCAGGCCCACATGGCCCTCATTCCGGCCATGGGGAGAGATTCAACTGAGCACAATTGTACATTGCCCAGAGACCACCAGTAGTGTCTACATGTGGCTGAAGCTATATATAATGTGTAATGTAATAACATCTCTCTATATTTTCCTCTACAGATAAACTATAAGGACTTCTTACAGCCCATTTCAACCATGAAAAATAAGTGGATGAAGCCTAAAGTAAGTCTTGTTAGTTCTAGTAGTGATGTTTTCTACTAATGGCATAGTAGGGTTCCTATTTGTTAATATTGTTTCAGCATATTACATAGCACCATTACCCGCTGTGTTGACCTGCTATGTATTTACATTGACACCAATCTTATCCTGTAATTATTTTAACAGAAAAAACGGTGGATTGTCGGCAAGAAAATAGTGCCCAAACCTCAGGTAACTGATTATATAGGAAATTACATTGTATGAACAGTGTAAACTCCAAAGCGGAGGGAGTCCCCACTCCGATGGGCTGCCTTTAGAAATAGATACTGCCAATAGTTCCTTTTCGTCTGTCGCTATTTTGAATGGCAGCCATTTTATAATTTTTTTTTTTATGAATGGGTGAGTGTGCCGATCGGCATTCTCACCCATTCATTTTCGCCAGACCCGCCGCTGACAGCTCTGGAGAGGTGAGTAACCACTCCAGGGACTTTTAGTATTGGGGGGGGTTAGGCTCCTAGGAAGGGAGAGTTAGGGCTATAGAAGGGGAGGATTAGACTCAGGCTATAGAGAAGGAAGTATTTGGGTCAAGCTAGGGAGAAGGGAGGGTTAGGGTCAGGCTGCAGGGAAGGGAGGGTTAGGGTCAGAATTAGGGGAAGGGTTGGGGTTACTTTTTAGACTTTACCTATCAAAGCACTGTGTTCGGTGCTCCGGGGATCGATTGCTATGGCTCATCGAGGCATAAGCAATCAATATCCCAGCTATTCTTAGTGGGGACCCACACCCACTCCAAAGATATTACATTTTTATTTAAAACAATTGTAAAACAGGCATAAAACTCATTTTCTTTTGTGTTTTTGTTTCCAGGTACAAAGCAAAGTGGTGGTCGGTCACCTGCCCTGCCTCACCCCTATATTATGTTCTATATATGGATAGAGAAAGAGGGTTTGGGGGTCTGTTATGGGTTATTTATCTTACTCTTTCCTTACATTGTCTGGTAACTCTCTACTATGTCCTGACATTCTCTTTTCTATCGTCTCTTCGCAGGTGCAAAGAGTGCTGAAAAAATGCATTAAAATGACATCACTAAATAACATCATCTTCAAAACAACATCAAAACATAATCAATAATAACATCAGTCGACCCCACCCCCTATTTACCACCTTACGGGTGTGTGGGTGTGTACAAGTCATCTCCACGTCTTCTGGACCACTGTACTTCCACCCGGCTCTTGGAAGTGTGAAGCCATGTACAGTCTTGTACAACAGGGGTAGAGTCAGGAACACCATACCCTGTACTTACATACCTATCCCCTCCCCCCACAGAGGAGGAAGAACCATGGACCAGATTCAGTATTAAGAACGTCTGGTAACTTACGCACGCAAAATGCGTAAGTGGAGTGATTTCTATTCAGGGCGCATGTGCAGACCATGAAGATACGAAGCGTAATTTCCGCACGTCAAAAAATCCGCACGCACATAAAAGATCAGACGGATTATTAATTAGTAGGCATCAATCGGAATGTAAATAGCAAAAAGTAGGATCTATATGCGAACGTTTTACTTCCGTCACATATACGCACGCTAATGATAAGGTTGCTTTCACAACACGGAAGTGTTCCGAAATGTATTAATTTTGCAAAACGTACGTATTTTGTATGAACGTACGGATCTATTACAAACGCACGGAAAACACTCTTAATTCTGAATCCGGTCCCATGTGACTGAAATATTTGCCCCTAAAGCCAAGACGATGCTTTTATTATCCTGGGACTAACCACAATGAAAAACTGAGCAGCAATTTCCTAATTTCTAAAACAATAATAAATAAACTTTGGGCCAATATGATCACTGAATTATTAGAAAGCTAAAACAACAACCAGTGGGTGGCTAAAAAACTTGTGCTTACACGAGACCTAACCCTTCTTTACCAGAGAACTGTAGCTACTATAGCCCAGTTAAGAGAGAACCATGACATACCTCAGACTCATGTTTTTTCCCTACACCAGGCAAATCACTACAGGCAACTCACTATGCCAGGTCAATCATTGTCCATCTACAGGAGGTGGACTGGCATAATGAGGTATATAGAATGCTAAGCAATCCACCCTCTGACAGAGGAGTAATATCCACACATTACCGTATGTTAAGGGATACTCTAGACTACTCTAAGATTCGCATGGGGTTATCATACTGGTTAACTATATTTCCAGAGCTATCCATGGATCAGCTCTTAGAAACAATAACATATTCCGCAAAGGTTTTAAAGGCGTCTACTTACAGAGAGATGGTTCTGAATATTTTCCATCGAGGCTACTTGTCTCCTGAGCGAAGGTTCAAGATGGGTCTATCGGCTAGTGCAGATTGCCCTAAATGTGGCCTACAAGGGGCTACTTTAATTCACTGTTTTTGGGATTGTCCCCAAATAAGAAAGTTCTGGAAGCAGGTACACTTGTTCACCAATACGCGTTTGATGGATGCACTTCTACTTACCCCGGAATGGGCTGTTCTGGGTTTTATACATCCAGATGGACAACTTAAAAAAAGGATAAACACATGGCCCTTCTCATCTCTGCAGTGGCCAGGAAGTGCATCCTTTCAGATGTGGATACAACAACGTCCCCCAAATCTCGTTACTTTTAAGGATAAGCTGTTCTATCTCTTTCGTATGGAGTGGCTTGAAGCCACGCAAAGAAAAGAAAAATCTGTCAAAATCTTTTTTCAAATATGAGATAAATATATAGCAACACTTGATCACTCCAGACAAGCACAAATTATCTCCTGTTTTCAAATTACACAGTGGTATACAACTAGAACCTTGTTGGGAGATCCCCCTATTCAGAATGTAAATAGCAATAATATGACATAAGCTCTCTCCTTGGAGGGGGGAGGGGTTGAGAGACTGATAAACACCATGTCCGTCCAGCGTCCACTTCACTTCACTTCTTACTTTCCTACAGTTACTCAATTTTGAGATACTTTGCGATATCTTTTAACACCCAATATGTGTTCTGTAAATTTAATGCTTAGGTTATCTGTTCCACTTTTTGAATGGAGGTACCAAACAGGCCAATTTATTTATTCTGTTCATGATTTCCTCTGTATTTTACTGACTTTTTGCTCCTTGCTTTGATGTTTTGTGAATGTCATACGAAAATGTCTAAAACACATGTTATAAATTGTTACTTGTTTTCTTTTTGCTCCAATAAAAATAAATATAAAAAAATAGAAAGCTAAAACAATACAATACAGATCCAGCACCCAGCATGAAAGATAGGAGACTACAGGCAGGTAGAAGACAACAGGTGGCAGAGGAAATACCAACACTGCCCAGTATTACATTCTCTCACACACACAGTTCTCTCATACAGATATCTACAGTAAAGTTACGTCCGCCAAATTCTTTAGCCATGGACCAAAGGTGGACTTACATCTGACCATGTCGATTACCCAAACGTATTCCCGAAAATGAAACACTTTTCGCAACTAGAGGGCAAAATATTCTTCAGATATCCATGCTGCATGGTTTAACTTATCTATGTGTCCCTTTTATTTACCAATATTTTATTTTCCAAATAAATATTTTTTTGTCAAATGTCAAATTTATTTATTTAGTGTTCATACATGTGAAGGACAATAATAGTACCAGGGACACTGCTACTCTGGGTATGGAGAATGGGCAGTAGGGGCAGGGACTTAAAAGGTTAACAAAAAATAAAATCTATTTTCACCCCTTTGTAGCTTAGTCCTATTTCTTTCCCATTCTGAGGTTTGAGCTGACTACCTATTGATCAGGTTTGGTTGCTGCCACCGCCTGGGTGTTCGATAAAGTGGCCACTGAGATCACTTCCGTCTATGACCGATTCTCTGCTTCCAAGAAGAAAACTGTTTTACCCATCTCAGTGTCTGCCCTCTTACATATCTTTGTGTGTTCTGCAAAAAAGGTTACTGTACCTCCATGCCATACCAAATGTCACTACTAAGGATATTAAAGAGTACAGGTCCAAGTACAGATGAAGTGACAGATGCAGGATTTTTAGAATTTCCAATGTTTGTAATAAATGTGGGGTATATTAGGGGTCTGGGAATGGCACACTATATAAAGTATATGTGGGGAATATTAGGAGTCTGGGAATGGCACGGTATATAATGTACATGTGGGGTATATTAGGAGTCTAGGAATGGCACGCTATATAATGTACATGTGGGGTATATTAGGAGTCTAGGAATGGCACACTATATAAAGCTCATGTGGGGTATATTAGGAGTCTAGGAATGGCAAACAAATTAGGGGTGATTTATATTAGGCTTTGAGAATGACAAATGATGTACAGTATATAGTGTAACATTGCCAGGCCTCTATATACCCCATATATATTACAGTATATGCCATTCCAAAACCCCTAATATACTTCACAAGTAATAGAGAAATTTGAATGGCCTATACAAAAGCACATGTCACTCTCGCTGGCCCAGGATAAAAATAAAGGTATGGAAACGGCTGATCCTAGATTGGGACATAACAAAAGACAAAAAACCTCAAACTCTAGATAATTTTAAATATAAGACTAAAAAGAATCTTTATTAGCGCTTATAGTAAAAGTAAACATGAAGGTGTTGCCCATAGTGACCATTAACATTTCAGCTAGCAGTTATCATATATAATGACCAGTGGAATCTGATTGGTAGAATCTGATTGGTTGCTATGAACAACACATCACTTTTTTATAAGGTAAAGCATTCAGCTGTTCTCTCATTTACATATTGTAATCTAGCAGTGATTCAGCACAGATCCAAACTCCGCCTATCCGCTCATCTGCATGCCTATCCCCGCCACCATTGTGGAGATTAGGCATTTAGAATTGAGAAATGCCCTGTCGGACAGATCTCTGAGGACAGTATTCACAACTAAGAGTGAGTTAGGTGCGGATAGATCAGCACCTAACTCACTCGTTCAGCCCCTAACCCACCCCCGTTTTTAGGTACCTTTTGACACTTAAGAGTGCCATAGGGCGACCTAATTTTACCATGCGTAGTTTCCTTCTTAAGAACGAACTATGCACGGACATTGCCTCTCGATGCCCTCCCCAGCTAATCTAAATCCACCCCCCTCCCAATTCTACCTAATCAATCCCCGAGGCGGCATTAGCACGCCTATTTTTTCCTAAACTACTCCGTGCTGTGCTTAAAGCCTGCACGGAAGCAATCTATGTACCTAACTGGTACGTAGATTGCATAAATGTACTACTGCACATGTGCAGTAGTTACATTCTTAAGATTACGCACCTAGGAAGCCGGAACTCCTTAGGTGTGTATTCGGCAGGCCCTGAGTTCTGTGCACTAGGAAATAGGTTATGTAACACCTGCCTGGGGCATGCGCAGTCTGTACCCGTCTCTTGGGAAAGTCATTTGTCGGGTGGGCATCTATGTCAGGCTTTGCCCCAGAAAATGTTGTGAAATTGAAACTCTCATGATCAGGGGTGGAAACTGACAGGCATGGGTTCCATAGCAATGACACGGCGTTCAAGTCTGTATTGGCAGAACCTGAGTCTGGATGGGTGGGGCCCCATCTGTCAGAGGTTAACAGCTGTATTCTGAGCACTGTTTATAAGTACCTGCCCACTAGAACCTTGATAAAGCTACGTGCGAAACACATGTCGGTGTTCCGGTTTTCTCTCCTGCATCTCCGGCGGTGACCCCCTGCTGCTATGTCTGCCTACACTTGTGCTATTTAGCTTGTGAACTTACCTGATTGTTTGATTTGGCTGGCCACAGGTAGGGATATGCAGCAGCCCTTAAGTGGGTGCAGCACCACCGTGAGGTGGTTTTATTATTTTCTTTGATTTTCTTTTTTCAGTATAGGGACAGGTATGGCGCCGTGATATGATATTGTGATATGTCACCTTTAAATATTTGATTACCGGAGATGCTGAGAGATTTCTCTCTTTTTTATATAAATGTTTGTACTTTGTGTCATGTTTTGTCTTTAGTCTGATTTTAAAGACATACTGCTATGTTCTAATAAAATTTTTCTAAGATTGTGAGAAATTTTGTGATGTGGAGTGCACTTTAATTTTTTGGTTTTGGAGGATTCACCTTCCTTGGGTGACCCCTCTTATTTTGTTTTATGTATGATTACCAATAGGTAGCACTCTGCATGCTAAGTTATAATATAACGCAGTGCAGAGTATCACGTTTGATTACTTGTATTAATACTGGTGCGGGACATATTTATGTGTTTGTACCCACTAGAACAACCTACCCACTGCAAGGCTCTACCTGCAGTACTCAAAAGAGTCATTTCCCCTTACCCGATTGTGGGTCCCCATAGCTAACGGCCCTATTTTGAAAGGGCTGTTCGCTCCCAGCCAGTTCCGAACTGGCTGGGATATCGATTGCTTATGCCTAACCCTAAGTCCCTCCCGCACAGCCTAACCCTAAGTCCCTCCCACAGCCTGACCCTAAGTCCCTGGCGGTGGCGCTTCCGAAAGTGAATGGGTGAGTATGCAAATCACATACTCACCCATTTATTAAAAAAAATTCTGAAAGGGCTCACATTCACAATGCAACCCCTAGCAGCGGGGACTCACAACGTCTCACACATCACATAAATGCTTTCCATTTACCCCTGTCTGCCTTTGTACTTCCCTTTCTTATGGAATAATAGAAAACCTTGTATTGCGATACCTAAGTTATGATAATCCCATAAGGAAGGGGACTTAGTCATAACATATATCTGTCTTTCATTCATGCAGTATTTTTCCTTGAAGTTTTTGTTTTTGTACTTTATGTAGATGGAGGCATAAGCGCCACCAGGCAGTGACATAAATACATTAGAGAAAAGAAGAGCAGCTAAAATGGTCCATGGAGAGACGTAATCATGTATAGCTTGGAGCAGAGAAGGGCCATGGGGATATGATAGCAGCTTCTACATATATTAAGGGGTGTAACCAGCTAGAGTAGGAAGCATTATTTAAAGGAAGAGATGTATTAGAACATCAGGGCATGAACATAAACTTGAGGGTGGTGGGTTCAGAGGAAATGTGTGGAAAAATTACTTCACTGAAAGGGCTGTTGATAAATGGAAATATCTTCTATCTGAGGTGGTAGAGGGCTGCGCGCCGGGAGAGGGACGCCGTCAGGGAACCAGGAAGCAGGTAAGTGCGGCGTCTGCCGCGGTTCGTGATAACATGCTTGAAATGAATATAAATATATCCAACCCTATCTCAAACTAAATTGAGGGTCAGATAGAGTCTAGGATCAGTATAGTCTTAAATAAAAAATAGGGCAGAAGAGATGGTCCATGTGATGCTTATCTGCCATCACTTTCTATGTTTCTATGTATGAGGCAACAAGCTTGTCTATATGCCTCATAATAAAGCTATTGATGTCTCCTCTTCATTGATTTGTGCATAATTGAAGAGAAAGAAGGAGGATTATTAAAGAAAGTATATGGGGGTCTATTATGGGATATAATTTCAGCCAAAATGGAAGAGTACAGAGCTTTATTATGTGGAATATAAACTATTTGTTCCATTATAAAGCTCTATATACCTCCTTATTTGTGGTAAATTTATCCCCATAATTATACTCTAAACCCCATCTCTTCCCCCATTTTAGTGCTTTATAGCCATTGAGAAGTGTTATGGGGCATATAAACATAGTTCTGAACTATTAAATTATATTGTAATATTTATGGGAGGGAGAGGAGGGATTGTCTAGGGGTGTCTAGAGGAGGCCTGATTCCAAAATTTGTCTCTGATCTTTAGCAAGGAAAGGAAAGGAAAGGAAGAACATTATTATCAGTTAGAGCATGCAGATAAGAGGAGCTATAGCAGGTACCCATAACATGTATGACATCATCAACAGCTTCTGTGATGTCACACAGAAGGTTATAAATATAACTGTTTGAGCAGAGAGTTCTGTTATCAGCTCTTGCTGTCTAGCGAGTTAGTGGTTGCTAGTGCATTAATTTGCTGAATTCATTTTTCCTATTCTTTATTCATTTATTATTTACTATATTTAGATAATATTTACTTTTTGTTAAATAAATCTTTAGGCTATAAAAGACTGATATATTTCCAGGAGTAAAGGTGCGCTTATTTATGTGGTTAATTTTAATAATTTGACTATTGAAAGATTAGCTAGTTAGTTAGTTAGTTAGTTAGTTAGTTAGTTAGTTAGTGAAACACTATTCATGACCGGTCGACAGTGACCCAGATGACCGGACAACCTGCAGACTTTGGAAGGTCTGTAATGAAATCCCTTGACAGATGTGACCAAGGTCTTCTGGGAACAGGTAATGGTTGAAGCGGACCTATAGGTGCTGACCTAGGAGTTTTATTGGACGCGCAGACAGGGCAGGCTGCTATGAATTCCTAAACATCACGGTACATGGACGCCCACCAGACCGTCCGTGAGAGAAGCTCCAATGTTTTCTTCCTACCAGGATGTCCAGCTAATCTGTTGGAATGACACTCAGTGATTACTGCTTTGATAAGGTTGGATGGAACAAACAGCCGGTGTGGTGGTTTCTCAGGAGGAGCTTGGTCTTGGAGCTGTTGAAGACGAACATGAAGATCTTGAGTAAGACCGGCAATGATTACATTTTTAGGAACAATGGATAATAGAGAAGAGTGGTCTTGTTCAGGGAGGAATGAACGAGAAAGGGCATCTGCCTTCTTATTTAAAGATCCAGGCCGATAGGTTATCGAAAAGTTTAAGCGTGTGAAGAATAATGCCCATCTGGCCTGTCTAGGATTGAGTCTTATGGCAGATTCAATGAAGGCAAGGTTTTTGTGATTCGTCAATACAGTCACCATGTGAAGAGCCCCCTCCAATCAGTGTCGCCATTCTTTAAAGGCCATCTTGATGGCTAATAGTTCCCTATTTCCAACGTCGTAGTTCTTTTCTGCATTGGAGAATTTTTTTTAAAAGAAAACACACGGATGGAGTTTGGAGTCCTCGGGATCTTCCTGTGAAAGGACAGCTCCTGCACCCACATCTGATGCGTCAACTTCCGCAGCGAAGGGTCATTCAGGACGAGGATGATATAAGATGGGAGCAGAAATGAATGCTTGCTTGAGTTTGTGGAAAGCCTCAACCGCAGGTCGACCCCAATTCTTTGGGTCAGCTGCCTTTTTGCACAAGTCCGATATAGGAGACATCAAAATGGAGAAATTCCTGATAAAGCATCTATAGTAATTACAGAAACCTTGAAAGCGTATAATCGCTTAGAGATCCGTTGGTTGAGTCCATTCCAGGATGGCCTTGACTTTGTCGGGGTCCATCTTGAAACCTTCAGGGGAAATAATGTACCTAAGGAACACTACCTGTGAGATTTCGAATTCGCACTTTTTCGAGCTTGCCGAACAGAGAGTTCTCCCGAAGGCGAGGACTTGAGCCACGTGGGATCTATGAAGAAGTAAAGAGGAGGATAATATTAGGATATCGTCTAAATAGACCACTACGAATTTGCCAAGAAAATCCCGGAGGACGTCATTGATGAGATCTTGGAATACAGCCGGAGCATTGCAGAGTCCGAATGGCAAGACAAGGTATTCGTAGTGGCCTAAGTGTATATTAAACGCTGTTTTCCACTCGTCCCCCTCAAGGATCCGGATGAGATTATAAGCCCCTCTCAGGTCAATTTTGGTATAGATGGTGGCTCCTTTGAGCTGGTCGAACAAATCCGAAATAAGAGGCAAAGAATAGGAATTACGAACAGTCACTTTGTTTAGGCCACGATAATCGATGCATGGTTTCAGGGTTCCGTCCTTCTTTTGCACAAAGAAAAACCCTGCTCCTACAGGGGATTTGGATGGATGGATAAAACCTCTGGCCAAGTTATCCTTGATATATTCTTCCATAGCCTCCGTTTCTGGACAAGATAACGAAAATTTGGCCACAGGAACCAACTCGATAGAGCAGTCATAGGACCTGTGTGGAGGTAAGACTTCTGCGGACTGTTTGGAAAAGACATCAAGGTAAGAGGAATACTGAGGAGAGAGTCTGTGTTCTGGCATCCGGATATTACGGACAGTTAAGGTCAAACAAGAAATGGCACATGACTCACTCCAGTGCATGATATCCCTTCTAGTCCAGTCGATCTGGGGATTATGCTTTAACAGCCATGGGTGCCCCAAGATAAGAGGGGCCAATGGGCAGTGTATGAGGAGAAACTGAATTTCTTCCGAATGGCATATTCCGATGGTGAGGTGTAGAACTTCAGTGGACTTGGTAATACGGCCTCCGGAGAGCGGTTGGCCGTCGAGACCACAAGCCATAATAGGAGAAGGAAGATCCTTCCAGGCTGCTCCTCATAGTCGTGCAAGATTGATGTCCAAAAAGTTGCCTGCTGCGCCACTATCGATGAAGGCGGTGGTATCCAGGCAACGAGCCCCTACTTTCACCTGAGCGGGGATAATCAAGGAGTTTTGGGAAGAGATTAGATGCACTCCCAGACGGACTTCTCCAAAATCCGCCTGGTTTAAGCGTTTCCCGCCGGCAGGGCATTGTTAGGGCATTGATTGGCTTTGTGGCCACGACAACCACAGTAGAGGCACAGACCCATCAAATGTCGGCGATTCCTCTCATGATGGGATAATCTGAAGGATCCCAATTGCATAGGTTCCTCATCCATGGGAGGAGCCAGCAGAGTGTACACCGAGGAAGTAATCTGGAGTGTCTTGTTCAGGTGCGATGTTCCCTCAAACGACGATCTGCCTTTATGGCTAGCAACATCAGTTCATCAAGATTCGCTGGAGTAGGGAACTGCACCAGGGCATCTTTGAGTGGCTCAGAGAGACCCACTCGGAACTGGCTCCGAAGGGCAGGGTCGTTCCATTGACAGTCGGTGGCCCAACAACGGAACTCAGTAGCGAATTCTTCAGCGGTACTACGCTCCTGACGAATGGTTCTAATTTTGGCTTCTGCGGTGGCCATACGATCGGGATCATCGTAAATGAGTCCCAAGGCATTGAAGTAGGTTTCTACTGTCAGCTTAGCAGGGTGATCCTGAGAGAGGCTGAAGGCCCAGGTCTGAGGGTCTCCTTGGAGAAGAGAGTTAATCAGGCCCACCCATTGGAATTCATTCCCGGATGCCATAGGCCTGAGCTGGAAATACAGGAGGCAACTGTTTTTGAACAAGTTAGATGGCTGGTAGTTTGGCCGGTTATAATGTTAAGAGATTGCCCACCTTCAATCTGGTGTTCACTGGAGCCCCTAATGGTGGGGACAGTCTGGGCTGCAGAGAGAGGCAGATCATGGTCCCCAATGGACAACTCCTATGCGTGTGGGTAAGTATACAAAGACAAACAGGAGAGACAGAGATACCAGTGGGAGAAGTACCCAGACAACAGACAAACAGTTTGAGACAAACTAGGGCTTACACTCACAGATTCACACAAAGGGCCTGATCCAGAGGTACAATGTAGCGCTGAGCGTACTAACACTCAGCGTTACATCGCTGACTCCCCCTGGCACTCCCCCTGTGCGGGCGTATGGCCCCTTCCTTACGCCGGCTGAAGGCTACCCTAACTTCAGCCGGCGTAAGGACCACCCTCATTTACTTACCTCCCCCCGCCCACCAGCACTAAAGTGAGCGTAGGGACGCTGGAGGACGTCCCCACCAGCGTCCCTACGGCGCTGCTACGGACGCCCGATCCAGGATCGGGTGTTGCCGTAGCAACGCCGGGCAATATCTGCAAAGCCGATCTTACGTTTACGCCTGCCGTCCGAGCGACGGCGGGCGTTCTTCTGGATCAGGCCCATTGACCTTAAAACTTTAAAATTTTCTTACCCTTGCAAGTTTTGCACCTATGGAAGCCTTTAGTCTTAACGTGATTCTACAGCAGGGGTCCTCAAACTTTTTAAACAGGGGGCCAGTTCACTGTCCCTCAGAACGTTGTAGGGCCGGACTGCGCATGCGCAGATCGGCTGCAAAGCCGATCTTACGCTTACGCCCGCCGTCCGAGCGACGGCGGGCGTTCTTCTGGATCAGGCCCAAAGACACTGACTAGCAAACAGAGGCAAGGTACAAGGAAGGATGGGAAACACAGGCAACACGAGGGTTAAACCAGGAATGGGGCACTCAGGAGTCAAAAGAGAAAGGCAAGAGCAAGAGACAAAGAGGCAGAGAGAGAGAGAGAGCAAGAAAAGCACGGGCAGCAAGAGGCTATAACCGGCAACTACCTGTGGCAGCTGCCTGGGCTTTAAAGAAGGGAGAGCCAATTACAAGAGAGCAAGAACGCGCCAAATGACTGATTGGTTATGGTCCCGTTGCTAGGAGAGCAACGGGACGCAGTGCAGAGAATACGGGAACGCCTCCTATGCTGATTGAGTGGAGACCAGGTTGCTAGGTAACGGCTATGACGCTAGTGGGAAGATGGCTGCGTCCATTAGTTGATGCGCGATGCACGCTGGGGACTGCCGCTGAATCTGGAGACGGGGAGTGAAGCACTCGTCGCCTGAGGCAACTGACTGCAGGCAAGTATGTCAGAGGTATGGACCGAAGCTGGCATGTTACAACCCCGTTGCATGCTAGCCACTGCTGGCGGCGGTGTGTAACACAATAATGACAATAAGTAGCATTCATATAATCAAATGTGCCTCAAAGAGTATATCCAGTCCGGCACCAGAGTGTAAGTATACCTCTGTTGTGAAAGGTATAATACCAGTCAGATATAGGGATATGAATGATGATCCTAAATATCCCAAAACATAAATAATGCAGCCAGCCCACAGGGAAACCCTTCTGAGGACAGTGGAGGTCCGAATGGTGAAAGTCAAAGGACAAAGCCGATATTGATGTAAACACAAGTTGCAATAGCCCAAGGTGAAAGATGATAATGAACTTGGAGAATAATTACCATAGGATGCAGTCCCGGATGTCTCTAGTAAATGTTCAGCAATCTGAGATAGACGCGTGGTGGTTTAGCGGTGGGCAAGTAACCACTAAGTGCCGTGGGTGGGCGCCCCACCGTGTACAGTGTACTCCCAAATATTGAAAAAGGGATAAAGTTGTCTGTATAATCCCAAAATAGAAGAGTGCCAACCAGGTACAGGTGCTTCTGCAACGCGTTTCATCACGATGAATTAGGAAATTCTCTATAAGTCTCTCTGGAGGTTTTATGACTCTACCTCTGTTTGTCCTGTTTTCTGTTCTCTTACTCATAGAATTTGTCAGTGTGTTAGGCTCAATAGGATTTGATGTCGGTAGATCAGTTGTTGTGGTGACTTCCTCTTGAGATGTTAGGTCAGAAGAAAAAGATGGAAATATTTTCTTGAAATGGGAAACATTCCTTGTCACATATTGATTATTATTTTCTGTGATAACAATGGATCCTTTCCTTTTTGTTATGGTCATTGGTCTTGGATGGAAAGCAAAAATATCCCAGCGCTAAATATGCATATATTAAAATTTACCAATATTGAGAAATAAACAACTAATTACCGAGCAGTGGTAAAATTAGTAAATATTCAATAAACCTAAAAAACACACTAAAAAGACAAAAGTACAATAATAAAAATTCACAAGCAGAGGATTTCACTGCTTTTTTAAATTCCAACACTTTTAATTTGAAATTCACTTTCACTTATGATACACAAACGGTGAATTTACTGGACATCACCCTCTCCACTAGAGGGGATAAAGTGATCCCCAAAAACTACTCTAAGCCTACGGATGCGTGTAATTATTTACATTTCCACAGTGGTCATCACAGACCCTGGGTGAGACATATACCATACGGTCAACTTACACGCATCCGTAGGAATTGAGAAGATAATGAAGAATTTGTCACACAAGCCAATGATATGCTGGATAACTTTAAGCACAGACGGTATCCGGGGGAACTCCTACAAATGGCATTACAAAGGGCCAAATCCCTGGACCGTCCAGAACTCTTGACCTCTAAGGAGGGCAGGAAACAAACCAAAACTGAGGGAGAGAATCAGCAACAGGACCAGATTTGCTTTATTACTAAATTTAATAGTAAATCTAAGAAAATGTGTGAAATCTTAAATAATAATTTTTATATGTTGAAACAAGATATGACCTTGGACCCCCTTTTGGGCGATAAACCCCGCATCATTTTTAGGAAGAACAAGAATCTAGGTAATTATTTAGCCCCTAGCCGAATTAGAGTCCATCCCGAGGTCATCGAGACTTCCCCTAATTAGGTAGTTATAGATGTGGTAGGAGGACTTGTCTCACCTGCACTCATATACGTGACAACACCACCTTTATTTGTTCTCATATGGGGGGGGTCAGGTTATCCCATCCTACAGCGTATAGATTGTGAAACAGAGTTCGTTATCTACGTGCTGCAGTGCCCTTGCGGCCTGTAGTACGTGGGTAGAACGACTAGAAAACTAAAAACAAGATTCCGGGAACACCGGAATAATACAATCAAAGGTCTCAAGACTCATACCATTTATAAACATTTTGCTCTGGTCCACCAAAATGACCCTAAACTTATTACTGTTTGTGGAGTGGAACATATCCCTACCACAGATAGGGGGGGGAACCGTTACACTAGCCAAAGAGAGGCCTTCTGGACTTTTAGACTGCACTCATTAGTCCCTGAAGGCCTCAACGATATGGTAGAGTTTAGGGACACGGGATATTCATTTTTTCTCTCGTCACTTTGGGCCTGATCCTGAGCTACGGCCGCCGTCGCTAGTACGGCGGCCATAGCTC
>WWET01000185.1:350510-360786 GCA_011038615.1 Limnodynastes dumerilii | reverse complement strand
GCCGGGCGTGCGCACCACTGCACCCGGCGACGCACCGCCGGAGGAGGCCCCAGCGTCGGAGGACCGGACCGAAGGGCGGGAAGAACGCAGAGGACGCGAGGAGGCCATGGCAGGTAAGGAAACCGTGGGGATTGGGGGGAACAAACGGGCCTAAAGGAACCAGACACTAAAAAACCCTCCCTAAGGACGGAGAAAACTGCACTATACCGGGCGTGCGCACCACTGCACCCGGCGACGCACCGCCGGAGGAGGCCCCAGCGTCGGAGAACCGGACCGAAGGGCGGGAAGAACGCAGAGGACGCGAGGAGGCCATGGCAGGTAAGGAAACCGTGGGGATTGGGGGGAACAAACGGGCCTAAAGGAACCAGACACTAAAAAACCCTCCCTAAGGACGGAGAAAAACGAGCTGCACTAAAGGGGGCCTACAGAAAAAGGAAAATACACGTTAGGAAAATACAGCTAAGAACTACAAAAAAAGACAGTGTACATCACCTTACAAATCCAGTAGGCAGGAGGAAAAAAGGGAAAGACCCAGCAATTGCAGAGGGCTTAAATAACTTCCCTCCAGGGAACCACCTCTCTTACTCCATTGGCCCCCAATACCCAAACAAGTAAACAACCTGCTAGGGCCTACCATTCCCCAACCCAGGGTTTAATTGCCTTCGGGCTAAATAAATTAACCCTCAGTTATTCTATCCTCGTCACCGGTTGTTATATCTAGGTTATGATATATAACAATGATTCAACAGTTATTATATTGATGTATATTTATTTCTTCTTGGTCATACTTGAAATTTACTTTTAGGCTCTTACAATCACCTCATGCTTGTTACTCACTTCCTTCTCTTACACACAGTTACTTCCTACTTCCTGGTCACATGTCTATCCTGTGATGATGCATTCTTAAAGATACAGTGCTTTAAATCACAACTTCCCTGCAATGTATATATAAGACATTACAACATCTGGGACTGCATCCTACGGTAATTATTCTCTAAGTTCATTATCATCTTCATCCTATTGCAACTTGTGTTTACATCCATATCGGCTTTGTCCTTTGACATTCACCGTTCTGACCTCCACCGTCCTCAGGAGGGTTTCCCTGCAGACCAGCAGCATTATCTATGTTTTGGGATATTTAGGATCATTATTCATATCCTTATATCTGACTGGTATTATACCTCTCACAACGGAGGTGTACTTACACTCTGGTACTGGACTGGATATACTCATTGAAGCACATTTGATTTTATGAATGCTACTTTACAATCCAACTAATTGACATTCGTTATTGTCAGCCCTTTAATATTTATTGAATCCATTACTTGGACAGGTGTGATTTTAATGTTTTACATTGCTTATTATTGTCTACTTAATATGTATGGTTATTACCATTTCTTAAATATTTAAAGGTTCTATCAATTTATCACTTCGCTTGTTTATTAATTAGACCACAGATTCATTGAATTCAAGCGTGGTATACATTTCTCTTTATTACAATTTATATATTGTTGATTGCATAGTCATTGTTGTATATCACAAAAGATTATTGGATTATCTACAGAACAAAAAGACACCACACACTCATTTGTAGCTATATTTTTATTCCATCTGATAACTTTTGGATTTGATTCTCTCTTTTAGAGCTTTATATATTGCATTTTTATTTTTTTTATTCAATAATCTTTTTATTGATTTTATAAGACATACAATACACAAAAACAAAACAATCCCCACCCCCACCCAAGGAAGTGCTGTGGGAGCATCAGTTCATGCTCACCGGATTTGCAAAGTTTGACCGTCTAAGCACAAAAACGTATTGCTGAAACATTGCACATAATCTTAAACACTACAAATGTTGGAGATCCTGCTTATCCCTACTTCCAGGGCGATGCCTGGTCCGCTTGACCTCTTAACACCCATCAAAAGTCGCCTGTGACCTATAAGAGTGAGGGGGGGCGGGGAGTAGCGCAGGGACTTCCAGATTATGAGAATTTATCCAGTTTACTCAGTGCTCAGTCTGATAGAGGAAGCTTGTACTAGTGTGTATATATAGGTCTCAGGTGGATTCTGAAACTAAACTGTGCGGGTATTTACACCACCGTGACCAGATCTTGTGGTATTTATGCAGGGCCTTCCGTTGCGTATATAGATGTCTTTCATGCCACACAGTATCATTTACTAAGGCCCTCCATGTAAGAAAGTCTGGAGGGTCAGGAGCTAACCAGGATCTAGCTATAACAACCTTGGCAAGCGTAGAGAGGTTAAGCACATATCTATATAGGATCACATTGCATAACTCTTCAGCATTAACTCCAAACAGTACAAAGAGAGGGTCCATAGGAGGGAGATCTGGGGCAGTGTCCCTGGCACATGACCACACTCTTACCCAAAAACATTGTACAAGCGGGCACGCCCACAACATGTGCCAAAAGTCTGCCCCCGAAGCACCACACTTAGGACATTTGGAGGACGGGCGCAGCCCAAGTTTAAACATGCTCTGAGGCATATAGTATACCCTATGTAGAATGTACAAGTGGACCTGTTCAAATCGCAGGCACGCAGTGGCTTCTCTAATTCAACCCACCATGTGCTCCCAGGTATCATCATCCAACACATCCACATCTCCTGCCCACCTATGACGCAGCCCAGCCAGGGTTTCGCTGGTAACCACACTATTAAGGGTACTGTAGATGTATGAGGTGGCCCCATGCTGGCCCAAATCTTGGAGCATTAATTTAGTAGGACAATCCTTGAGAATAGGAGCCCCATCTCTAAATTGTGTCGCCAGGGCATGCCGGAGCTGCAAATATGCGAAAAAATCAGTATTAGGGAAACCAAACTCCTCCCTCTGTGTGCAGTAAGCAATTCAAAGCTATATCCCTGCATGCAAAGAATACAATTAACTTGACTCCCCTTGCAATCAACATGGTTAAGCCCAGGAGTAACTAATTTCAAGCACTTACTTAGGTCTGGATCCAGCCCATAATATTCAATTAGGAATTTCCTTTACCCATTCTAGTGGGTTATGTCTATTTAGGAGCCGAAGACAGTGATCAGCATAAGGTAACTTTATTCTCAGCATAAATCGCAAGTCTAAAATGCAGCAAAGAAATGCCGAAATGTAAGTGATAAGATGTAATGTATCTCATTCAGATGGTATATATTTTTCTGGTACTGCTGTGTGGTGGCCACAGGCCCACCTGTGATAAATAATGGGGGCAGAACATCATCACGACTATGGGCCGGATCCAAACCTGCATACGTCAGGTCACTTACGCAGGCTAGGTGTAAAAGTGGCCTGATTTGACTGGAGTGCACAACAATAGTAACCCTAGCATAGCAAGAGAGTTCCGTACGAGCCCATTTGAGCGCAAATGGGCTGTGCTTCCCCTCGCATGCTAAAGTGGGGGGGGAGCATGCAAAGTTCACAGTGTGGGAGGGGGATCCCACACTTGTGCAGGTCAGCGGGTAATGCAGAGTTAATGCAGGCTTATGGCAAGCGTAAGCTGCCGTAAAGCCCACACGAAAGAGGGGACTGACAGGGGGCCTGCACTCACCTCTCTCTCTTGGATGGCCAGACCCCCCACACGTACGGAAACTGTACAGGGGTCTGGATCCCGTCCTATGCCCCAAACCTTTTTAGATCATCTAAGTGCATTCACAATGTTTATTCAAAAATATTCAAATTAATGAGATAAATCATTTGAACATTTCTAATCAGAAATAGTTTGTATAAAAATAAATAGGAGCACCGTGCAGACATTTCATTTACATTTATAGTTACATATTCTATTTTCTATAAAGACGCCATAGTACATTTAAGGCTGGTCGGAGGATAGCGTTAAAGATTGTAAAATGTTTTCAAAGAGGTATTTTATATGGAGAAAAATGTACTAATAAAAAACAAAAACATTTTTTCATGTCTACTCCTGTGGAATTAACAATAAAAATAAGTTGGATATATTACCAAAAAAAGAGTGGACACAATAGCAGACTTTAAAAGCCCAATAACAATTACCAATGTCCATGTAACAGATATAAATACCACAAACCAATCTTTGAAAGCATTTAAGACATACCATGATAGATGTTTCCCATTTATACAGAGTTAACAGCCTGTCAATAACAGAGAAACATAATGAATGGAAAGTTTGGTCACTACACTACTGTCTTAAAAGAGTTCAGCAATTAAAGAGAGAAGTCATAGATTATTTCCCACTGGCTACTTTTTTCCATTCCCTTGCACCCCAGTTTTCATAATGGCAAAAGAGCATCCCAACTCTTTACTGATTACTAAGGGTTACATCTGGGTCAGCATACATAAAGATGCATCTGTCATCTCCACCACCCTTGTCAAGATTTCTTTCCAAAGTTCCAGACCTTAAAACAAGGATCTGCATTAAGCATTTACCAATATGGGAACAGACATCATTGTACAATAGCATAAATCTATGTAAATTGAAAGTGATCTGGTTAGATTATTGTTATGGATAGGGGCTTATTGAACGGTCTGCCTGCAAGGTAGTGAGGTAAATGCCAAGCCATTGCTTTTTAAGAACACATGTTTATGCAGGAGCACTTAGTTTCATATGTTTTTTATGAAGATATGATTAAAATTTATATTATGACATTCAACAAGGATGAAGCAAATATACTAACACAGGACTGGATCCAAACTTATAGACGTCAGACCACTTATGCAAGCATGCGCCCTCCAGATGGTATGTTAGTAACACTAGCACACCTAGCATACCTAGCATCGAAAGGGAAATTAGTTCCGTACAATGCTATTTCAGAAGAAATGGGCTGTGCTTCCCCTCCGCCTGCTAAAGTAGGTGGGAGGAAGCATGGTAATTGTACAGTGTCGGAGGGGTATACCTCACTCATGCAGAGAAGCGGTTGAATGGACCACTGATCCGCACGCTTTAATTAAGGCAGGCTTATAGCAGCTTATAGACCGGTCCCCAGTCACAAGTAATCCAGGTATTAGCGTTTACATATGTACACTGTGTATGAAGCTGGACTGGGACCAGTCCCTTGTTGTTAAATAAAGGGGAATCCAGTAACCTGGTACTGGGTGTAACACTAACATGAGCAATTTATGGGCAACCTCATGGGTGCTTAGCTTATAAACTAATCTCTCTGAACACTATAAGCTCTATTACAACAATGGAAAAGAGAAAGAAGGACATCACATTGAAAAGATACAGGGAAAGCCAAATTAAGTCATAATGCTCATGAGTCATAATGCGCTCTCCTGTGCGAGCGTATGGCCCCTTCCTTACGCCGGTTGAAGTTAGGGTAGCCTTCAGCCAGCGTAAGGAAGGGGCCATACACCCGCATAGGGGGAGTGTCGGTGAAAGTGAACGCCGATACGCTGTGCTTTAGTTAGCACAGCGCATCGGCGTAGGTCTGGATCAGGCCCAATGAAACTGATATATTATATCCATGGGAGCATAAGCCTTGTCACCCCTGAGTGTCAGCAGTCTTTATTTTCTGACTTAGGCTGTTCCTCTAGCACTACATATCAGAATCATGCCCATAACAGAGCTACCAGGTCTCTAACAAACTTTAGGTGGGGCACTGCCACTTGGCGTCTTTTGATATTCATGTTGTGCATTTAAACCTATGCTAAGGTTACCCAGGATAGCTCATGTATCGCTGTAATTAGAAAGGGATAAAGGGACCACAAGATGATCCTCTTCGTATATGATCTGCTTATCATTTTGCCAAATTCAGTTATTAAACTTCCCAACTTTCTATAGGTGTTTCTGATGTAAACTAATTTATTAAACTTTAAAGTTAATTACATAAATTCTCAGTCTATAATGCTCAGTCTAAAGAGCTCAATGTCTATGGGAAAAGACTTAAAACAATTTTCATTCACTTACCCTTGTAAATATGTGTAACATTGCCATGCAAAGTATAATACTAGAATTTAGTACAGTATTGTGTTGGCACTGTACTAAATTCTTCTTTCCCCCTAAGGTAGTTTTAATGCATAATTTAGTATTAGACATAAGAAAGAACAATGAAAAATGTAACTGAAATAAAGGTTGGTCACAGACCCAAGGTTTGTGCAATAATTATCAAGTCATGTTGTGTCATTTATTTGAAATATGATATTAGACCATATTTCAGTAGCAAAGAGTGTGTAGGACCTGTTTACAATGCCACATGATAATACACTTTCATTAATGAATGTGGTTACCAGCTGTTTGTCTTTGCCACTGTCTGGTGAACAGAAATGATGGGTTCACCCAGAACATTATATATAATAGTTTTATTAATAAATAATAACACAGAAAGCATTAGGCCTTAAGCAAATGTAAGATTAAATGCTAACATGTAAACCTGATATTTCTAATAATTGTCCTCTTCTTCTTTTTCCCCATTTGTTTTCTGAATGTAATTTCATTATTACATACAATACATTGAAATAATGTGTTTTTGTTTTAGCTTCTATCATCTGGTTCTTGAGCCAGAAGTTACTAAGTAACAACAGCCTTTCCATGGGTCCTGTGGCTAAGTTCCTGGACATGCCCGAATCGCCTCTGCTAACACTGAACATGATTACTCTGGAGAGCTGGTTGGTGGAAGTAGTACATAGTTCATGTAGCAGAAACACACACACACAAATCTCAAGTAATTGCATAATAAGGGTTTTAACTAATGTGTAGGTTAAATATTCTAAATGTTAGTTAAAAAATACATTTCCAAATTTTTCCTAGCTTTCATAGGATTGAAACCATTTTTCCTCATTGCGCATTTTAGGGTCGAAAAGCTTAGAGCAGGTCCAGATTGAGTCTAGAGGCACAATATATGATTGTCACTACAGTTGCTAAAGCATGTTAAGTAAAAAGTAGAGTAAAGTGTGTTTTAAGTGTCAGCAGTGATTAATATTTAGAAGAATGTGGTACTGGGTGACGCAGGCAGATTCAGTATTAATGTCACTAGCATTCCACTGTCTACATATAAGTGCTTGTTTTTCAGATACTTTAACAATGCAGCCAAAAAGTCATCCCCAGTAAATGACTGAAATACATGCACCCTCAATAAAGGATTCAGTAGACTTATTTGCTGCATTAAAAGACATTATTTTTTTCTGCCTTGAATAAATGCTAAAGCTATATTGCACAAATAAATGCTAAAGCTATATTGCACAACTTGTTAGATATTAAAGACTTTGAACAGTATATACATCTCTTACTTGTAGACCACTTAGATTTACTGTACCTTTACATCCCAAGAACTAAATAATTAAATGGAGGGATTCAGTATGCCCCACAGATAGACACACCTTGGCCAGGCCAGTAAAACCAAGAGATCCTTAAAAGGTAGGCATAATGGGGTTGATCCAGAACTAAGCACGCTAGCGTATTTACGCTAGTTGGAGACGTAAAAACGCTATTTTGTATGTACTGTGCATGCGTGCGACAGATGTCACGCCACGTAACTCTGAACGTATGTACTAGCCTTGTATCAACAGCATAACTATGAACAAAGAAGCGTGCCAGCCATTCGAGACCCGTAATTACGCTTTGGAGGCGGGGTGAGTCATTTAAATCATAGTTGCATGGAAACAATCTTGGTTACAGGATAGACAGCAGAGGGTTGTAGTACATGGAGTCCATTCTGGGGATGGTAATGTAACCAGTGGAGTACCCCAGGGTGTAATAGAACACGGGGTCATGCATTTAAACTGGAGGGTGGTAGATTCATAGGAAATGTGCGGAAAAATGACTTCACTGAAACGGCGGTAGATAAGTGGAATAACTCCCATCTGAGGTGGTTGAGGCTAACACAGTAGAACAGTTTAAACATGCTTGGGATAAATATAAGGATATCCTAAATCTCAAACTAAATTAAGGGTAAATAGGAACCAGGGTCAGCATAGTTTTAAATAAACAACTGGGTAGACTGGATGGGCCATGTGGCTCTTATCTGCCGTCACTTTCTATGTTTCTATGGGCCTGCTCCAGAGCTATGATGTAGCGCTGAGTGTACTAATGCTCAGCGTTACATCGTGGACTCCCCCTGACACTCCCCCTGCCCCAAGCGTACTTACCCTCACTTACGCCGGCTGAAGGCTGCCCTAACTTCAGCCAGCGTAAGTGAGGGTAACTACGCTGGGACGGCGGCGTTGTTACGATAACGCCACCCTCCCAGCCTCATTACCCTCCCTCCCCTCGCCCTCCTACACTAACTACAGTGTAATAACGCTGGGGGGCGCCCCCTCCAGCGTTACTATGCTGGTGTTACGGACGCCCGACCAACGATCGGGCGTTGCCGTAGTTACGTCTGGCAACATCTGCCCGCCGCATGCGTAGATTGGCTTTTCAGCCGATCCTACACTTACGCCCGCCATAGCTACTACAGCGGGCGTAGCTCAGGATCAGCCCCTATGTTTCTATACAGTATGGGCGTGCTTAGACACCGGCGTACGTCAGTTACGAAAAGTTAAGGTAGGGTTTGGCAAGCGTAAAACGGCCAAAGTACGTACGAGAGAGGGGAGTGCCTAGGGGAGTGCATAGAAAATACGCTAACGTAAATACGCTACATGATGAAACATAATTCGAACGTAGGTCTGGATCTGGCCCAATGTCTCTGAAGAGCTAGACTGTCCCTACACACAGCACCACATCTATCTATATTAGGGCCAGATTTACTAAGCTGCAGGTTTGTAAAAGTGGAGATGTTGTCTATAGCAACCAATCAGATTCTCACTTTCTAGCTCTAGCTCTTACTAGAGAATGTCAGCTAAATTCTGATTGGTTCCTATGGGCAACATCTCCACTTTTCCCAAACTTGCAGCTTAGTAAATGTGACCCTATGTGTATAAGACAAAGGCTTTATAACAACACCACCTGTTTGTCTAAAAATGATTTCTATTCCCAAATGCTTTCACACTCATTAGTTTTGTCCTAAACTACCCTCACCAACATTTTATTCCATAAATGACACTTACTGGAAGGTCTGTTTCCCTCCATATTTATAATCATATTAGAAAAACAAATACATTTTATTTCAAAATAAAGTTTAAAATGCCAAAATGTTACAATGCTAAAGGCATAAATAAATGAATGAAAATAAAAATGAGGAGTGCAGTAAAAATGGATATAATGAATACAAAACATTCATCTTATATTGGAAAATGATGCTAAACATACATGTATAAATATGTTGTTGTTTTAACAATAAAAACAATACCTCTATGGCTTAGAAGATGCTGCAGAAGTTGGTGACCGAGTAGGGGGTTAAAAAACAACAGGCAGAAAACTAAAACAAAAATTGTGTTTGTGGCAGTGGAGCAGGAAGAGATTTTCATCTAAGGGAAGGGGCAGAAGTAGATGATGAACTTTGGAGGAGATCTTAATAAATGTATCTTCTTTGTAAGTGATGGGTTATTTGAATTATATGTTGGTCTGAAGGGCAGGGACACTTGGTTGATCAGTGCTTTCACTTTTGCTGTTAGGTATCTTGAGTATGTGGCCAGTATACTGGCAGGCTATGGTAACAGTACCCAAAACTCTCTCCCAGAGCTGCGCACAGCCCTTTACACTGTCAGGGCGGACCCAATACCAGGAATTTCCTGGGTCTACTCTGCAGCATTTTAATTAGATTTTTTTGGGGGTATGATAAGACTGATTCAGCCGTTGTAGTGAAAAAGGTCCACAGTTGCCGTTTCAACTGTCAAAGAGAGCAGGTGCACCAGGCACAATCAGGACACTCAAGGCTCTCCAGAGCAGGGGGAATTTCCACTTCTGTGTCTGGAGAAGGGTAGGAACTCTTCCCAACTTGCAGGTGGCTAACTAGCTAGCTAATATTCATTGCTGTCAGGAGAGACAGGTGCAGGCAGGGGTCTCAGGAGAGCACTGTGTTCCGGGATCTGCCATTTATGGAAGTGGGTACTGGTGCTGCTGTTGTAGAAGATAGGGGGGAAGAGGGGAGGAACCCTAGAGCCTTACCGGGGAGGTGAGGAGATGAGAGGCCAGAGGCCCAGTTAGTTCTGCAGAGGGACAGGACTTAAGCTGGGCACACACTAGAGCGATTATCGGCCCAAACGCACGATTATCTTGGATTGGGCCAAAAATCGCTCAAGTGTGTGGTGCAGATTTATTTGGTAACTTAAGATAAAACGTTTAAAAAACGCTCGCCCGCGATTATCGCATCTTATGGGAATCTTAAATGATTATCGGTTATCGTTAGAAAAATAATGCCGTGTGTGGGCATTTTCGATAATCATTTAAGATGTCCAGCAGAACTACACAGG
>WWET01000185.1:339405-350112 GCA_011038615.1 Limnodynastes dumerilii | reverse complement strand
GCACTGATTATCGCTCCCAGCCTGTGGCAGTGTATGGTGCTGATATCGGGACCTTTCCCCCAGGGGGAAATCGTCCCGTTTATCGGCAGCCACATGCTGGGAGCGATAATCGCTCTAGTGTGTGCCCAGCTTTAGACTCTGGGGAGAACATGTTTAGCAGTTGTGTTGCCATTGCAGCACCTGTGCCTAAAGCTGCAGGTCAGTAAAGGTCCAACAATCCAAATATGTGTTTTGACCCTGTTTTTAGAGATGATTAGTTTGGCAGGAACAAAAACCAAAACCATGCAACCTTCTCAGTTCAGTCAGACCACACCTCCATGATTTTATATTGTTAATCTTTATTGAAGGGGCATATAGACGAGATGAAATAACTCATGAATGACACAATGACCTCCAGGAAATGGACACATTTTAGCACCGCCCTAGTATTGACTATTTCTTCTCCAAGCCATTTTCAACTGCAAAATGTCATAGGTACATGATTTGCATATGATTGTGAAAAATTTCGTCTAGACTTTTAAGTTTATTCAGTAATGCAATAGCATTTTCATTTAAAGTTACTCAACAGATTTTAGTTCCTTAACTGTACATGTTACGATTCATTTGTTATTTGAATAGATTGGAGAGGCTACAGTATGTGATCTGTGTGCACTGCACTTCCTCTAGCTCTGATTAGTGCTGAAACTAACTATAAATCATTGGTTAATAGCTTCCTGTCTGTGATCTCACAGCACATACCATGAGATATGCCTAATCTTTAGTAGTTAATGGAAACAATTTGCACTAAGATGGAAATATAATTAGCAAATATTATTGTGATTATGAGAAATCAGAATTTTAGAACAGCGCTAAGTGATTGGGGTTAAAAAAGGAATCCGGTTGTTTCAAAACATATTTATTTATTTATTTAACATATCATAAAATATTTACACAGAATTGCTGAGCATGAAACCACACAAGACACTAAATTGTCTTAGTTAAAACTGTGTAAGTTGATTTGCACATAAGTAGCATAAAATAGAAGAACTGTATTGAAGTTGTATGAGTTGGTATTAGTAACAGTCCACTTGATAGTTACCGCAGCTGAATTTTTCAGCAGTATTTTACAAGTTGGCAATGGATAAATCTTAAATCTACTTAAGAAGTTTATATATAAGCCTAATTTGAGGCAAAGTATGATATGATGTCACATGGGGACTCATGCACTACTCTTGGGCTCCTGTTAAATGTCCGCTCAACTGTAATGGATGAAGGTTGCAAAAGTGGGATGTTGTTGTACTTAACTCTAGTAGAATACGCAAACTGAAGTCGCTCTGTCTAGCCGTCCATAGCAGCAGAGCTAATTAGCCTTAATAGTTATCCCACGATGCCTTGTCCTTCCAGTATAACACACCAGTTCAAGGGTTCTTAAAAATATCCAAATTAATATTGGATATTACTCATTGATATACGTATCCAATGGAGACTATAAATCTGACAGTATGGGAATTACATTTATTATCGGTACATAAGTAAAAAAAAAAAAAAAGACTGGATTAACCACACAGATCTGACATAATCTTATATTCCAAATTTCCCTATAATTTAGAAAAAAATATTTATCCAGAGGAATTATTGGAAGCCGCACTACAAAAATCTCTTAATCTGGACAGAAAGGATCTACAAAAAAAGTGAAACTAAGAGAGTGCTTACATCATTTGGGAATCTTTCTTTTGTATTTAATGTGGCCCCTAATAAGTCCGTATTATGCAGAAGAGCTATAGAACACTGTCTTTTGACCTTCAATTAATTATTGTTTACCGCCTAAACTATTATTTATTTTCAGGAGGGCGAATAATTGCAAAATTTTTAGCTCCCTCATTTCTTGACAAAAGGGATAGATCTAATACACAACAATTAACACCCTGTTTGAAAAACAACTGTCTTACCCCAATATCAGGTTGTCACAGATGCGATAACACTAGCTGTACAACATGCTCTTTCATTTCACATCGGGTAGTTAAATTTTGTTGCTCAGTCACTAAGGTTTCATATTCCATTAAACAGTTTATCAATTGCACAAGTTTTCATGTGGTCTATGCCCTATCCTGTGGCTCCAATATGTGGGCAGCACCACAAGTAGGCTTATGACAAGATTTCTTGAGCACAAAGGTAACATTGTGAATAAGAATTTGTGCCACGCTGTCTTTGGACATTTTTATGAGAAACACGAAGGTAAAATTATGTCCCTTCAAATTTTGGGCATAGAAGCCATTCCTGCCGCTAAATGCTGGGGGAATCAATCGGTTGCAATCTCCGGCTAGAAAGTCTGGCTTCCGAAAAAGGGATATTCGAAAGTTACTTTTCGAATGTCCCTTTTTCCGATACTTAAACTTTTTGAAAAAAAATGTAATGAATGGGTGAGTATGCCGTTCTGCATACTCACCCATTCACTTTCAGAAAGAAGAGATCACTCCGCCGCCGCTCTCCGGACCGAGGGGTCAGGTGAGTCAACTCTTTCTGCGGGGTTAGGGTCAGGCTGCAGGGGAGGGAGAGTTAGGGTCAGGATGCAGGAGATATTGGGTTAGGGTCAGGCTGCAAGTAAGGGAGGGTTAGGGTCAGGCTGTGGGAGATACTGGGTTAGGGTCAGGCTGCAAGTAAGGGAGGGTTAGGGTCAGGCTGTGGGAGATATTGGGTTAGGGTCAGGCTGCAAGTAAGGGAGGGTTAGGGTAGTAAGAGGGGAGGGTTCAGGTAAGTTTGGGTAAGTAGTGGGATTTGAAATTCGGCGATTCGGACTGGAGCCCCACACCCGGAATCAATATAAGTTATTATGTAAATATGAGGCCTTCTAGATACAGGTATTAGGTACTTTTTGTCTAGAGGGCCTCAGTGAAACGATTGATTAAGATTTTGGGGATTAATTTTTATTCTCTTTTGTCATCTCTCAAGTACTCTGATTTTCAAGGTTATCAAACATTCAATATTACTGCAAGTGGTTTAGTATATATTTCTGTCCTATATTGTTGCAATTTCAAATTGTTCTACGAGTATGATCATTTGTTTTTATTAGTTTGTATCCTGCACTCTAAAATACATATGTTGAAGTCTGTAATATAATTCAATATTATTGTAATTGTATTTCATTGTATTCATTAAATTATTTAATGTGTGTGATTATGTATTTGTACTTGAATCAGTCTTCTAATAAATATTCCATACTTTTAACTCATCGCTATTTTGGGATCTTAGATTATGTCAAATCTGTGTGGTTAATCCAGTCTAGTTTTCTTTTACTTATGTACCGATAATGGGGTAGATCCAGAACTACGTTTGCCGTACGTTTATTCGCGTAGCGTATTTTCGTGCGTGTAAATTCATTACACTCCCCTCGGCACACCCCTTGAACGTACGTATTTTGTCAAGATACGCTTAACTTAACCTTAACTTTTGCCAACGTAACCGCAGTCATACGCACACGTACGTATGGGCTAGACGAATTTACGCAGCTAAGCACGCCCATACTGTACACTTTAAATACAACCCCCCGCCTACTTCACGTATTTTAGACGTATTTTGGACACATGTAAAATTGGCACGCCCACACGTAAGTATTTACGTGACACATACGTGAATGGCCCATACGTTCACAATTACGCTACGTTACGGAGTGTATTTTCTATGGTGCGCATGCGCAGTACTTACCAAAGTGCGAATTTACGTGTCCGCCACGTGTAAATTCGCTCCGAAGCGTTGTTCTGGATCAGGCCCAATAAATGTAATTCCCATACTGTCAGATTTATAGATCTTGCTACCCATTTTGATTTTATATGATATGATTTGTAATGAGGTCTCATTTACTATGTGATGGTTTTTAACTATCCATCTGCTCTTATTAATGAATTAAATAATTAATAAAGATTTTAAGATTTTATGCCCATAGAATAATTACTAGAAACCTGTTGTTTCTTTAAAACTTCTCCTCCCTTATAAGGAAGGTGGCGACTACCATAGTGACAGGTGCAGTATATTAATTCACTGCACAGCACTATTTAAGGGAGAACTTTATAGGAAGATCCATATATCTCCTGACAAAAGCACAAGTCACACATGGTATAAGTGTGTTTTAACTTTTGCTGATTGAAGGATATGACCGCAGTGACTGCAGTGAGATCTAACAATCTGTACCTCCATATCAATAAGTAATATCCTATATCAATCTGGATATTATTAAGAAACCTTGAATTGGTTTGTTATACTAGGAGGACAAGGCATAGTGGGATAACTATCAAGGCCAATTAGCCCTGCTCCTATGGATGGCTTCAATTTGCGCATTCTAGCGGAACCAAGTACGTCAACATCCCACTTTTGTAACCTTCACCCATTACAGTGGACATTTAACGGAGCCCATGAGTAGTGCATGAGTCCCCATGTGACCTGCAGTCCCCACACCTGCAGTTTAGTAAATCTGGCCCATAAAGTTACATTATTTAATGAGATAACATTTTAATACACTTATTGAGAAGACCTGGACCTCTGTGCAATCACTCCTTACAGCCTCAATGTATTTTGCCCCCTACATAAGGAGGATGCATTCAGAGCCTTGCTTATATTGACATAATTGTGAAACAATATGGTAGGCTTTTACTATTGGAAGTCTGTCTATGTGAGGGTAGTATAAAAAAAAGTAAAAATAAGATGCCCACTACACTAACTATAAAAGCAGCAACCAAAGAGAATCCAACAAAGAAGTCCTACAACCTCCATTTAGGAACTGGAAATAATATGGTAAATTATGTATTATTATGTGAGGGTGGTGGTTACTGGATCGATTGCATGATCTCAAAGTCCCATGCATTCATTCTACAGAAATCTGATTGCAATAAATTCAGGACTGTATCCAGACCTCCAGATCAGCTGCAAGCGGAGCTCCAAACACAGCAGCAGTGGATTTCTAAAGCTGTATCTGTGTTGTATCCAGCTTACAAACTGTGGACCCTACCTTAATGTGTCAGCACCATTCACACGTAGGATTGGGTCAGTGCAGAAGTCTGGATAGTACAAAAGGACTGAAATATTTTTGTACTATTTTCCGTTGGATAAACACTTCTATGACGTAAATGTAGATCAGATGGATACAGATCTGTAATGGAGGCATGGTGGGTGCACATGTGCCACACAAAATGTAATTGTTTATTGCTCCTTGAAAACAGAAAACAACCATTAAGTTTAAGTCTGGTTCCCTGTCTCTCATAATAATGAAGAAGGGAGCTACACGCTTATCTTTAGAAAGTCTTTTTAAAGTAGTATATATTAAGGAATTGCGTATAAACGCAAATGGAAAATAATCTCTTAGTGACAGTGGTCTGGATCCAGACTTAATAAGGAGCTTGAAATTAAGGACCTGATTCACACTTAAGAATCTTCTTAAAATAAGAACATAAAGTCACACCTGGGCAAAACCATGTTGTTTTTGGGGGGAGTCAAGTTTATTTTATTCTATGCATGCAGGAATACATCTTTGAATTGCTTACTGAAAACAGATACTGACCAGCTTTACTATTACACTGTTATTTAGACTTGGGCTGGGAAATATCACCTCTCAACACTAGTACTGTTTGCAACAAATGAAATATGACTCCCCTGCAATCAACATGACTTTAAGTTCTTATTTTAAGAATATTCTTAAGTGTGAATCAGGTCCTAAGAGAGGAAAGATACTCCTGGGCTGAACCACGTTGATTGCAGGGGAGTCATATTTCATCTGTTGCAAGCAGTATCAGAGTTGAGAGGTGATGTTTCCTATCCCAAGTCTAAATAACAGTGTGATAGTAACGATGGTCAGTATCTGTGTGCAGTAAGCAATTCAAAGATATATCCCTGCATACAAAGAATACAATTAACTTGACACCCCCTGAAATCAACATGGATGTGCCCAGGTGTAACCTTCCTCTCTTTTTGCTGTATTCTCTCTTTGGGCTGTATTCAGAGATACGTTTTGCAGGAAGTTCCGTGCGTATTTTTAGGATCAGATGATCTGCGCATGCGTAGTAACTAAATTTATGCAATCTACGTTGATATTTACGCACAGAAGTCCAGTAGGCATGGACTTGTGAATCGCACATGAGAAAATACGTATGGAGGGGTGTGGTCCAGAGAAAGATAAGTATAAGTGGGTGCGGGGAGGCATTTAAATGACCGTTTAAGGGCATGGTGATGGCGGGGTTAGTTAGATACACACGTATGGAAGTATTATATGCTCGGAAATGCACACTTAAAAATAAGGGTAGTCGAGGGACTCGTAAGTCACCATCAATCCATCCGTGTGAAGGGAGTGTCATGGGTGTGGCCTTGCAACTTCAGTGCCTATAATTGCGTACTTTATTCAAACGATCTCTGAATACGGCCCTTAATTACAAGCTTCTTCTTAGGTCTGGATCCAGCCCAGTCTGTACAATTTGTCAATGTACTCTACAAGATAATAATGGAGTTTATAATAATTGATGTTTGGACAGGTAATAGTCCCCTGATAACTTAGTAATTAGGTGATATAAAACTTCCTCTGTTCCAGCAGTGAGGGTCCCTTTTCTGGTAGAACTCACCTACTAGCCAGCAAGTTTTAGCTAAACAATATTTGATGATCTCCCTCAGTGATACAACAGCTGCACATTAGGCAATAGCTATAGCTACAGCCTGGGAACAATGCTCTGGAGTACAGCAGGGTTTTCTAGCACAAACTGGAGAACATGAATAAATGTGTGTCGGAATGCACATCTGGCTGGGCTCGTCTTTCCCCCGTCTCGCTGATCATGTTCCACCCGCTTTATAAATCTAATGGGACATTTTTTTCTTCTTTTTCTTAAACTGTAGCTGCTCAATTCCCACAACAGGATATTTCAGTTTGAAATCATTCATAGAAAGCCTTCCTCTTTCATCCCAAAGGATTATATATTTGCTAAAGGGCAGATAAAAAGTACAGGAAGTCTTACAAACATGCAACAAATGATCTCATTTCACTTTACTGAATAAATCATATCGCTTCCAAAAAGAGACAATATTCAATTTATCTAAAGTTAATAACTTTGTCATCTGTCATTAGAAATATATATATATGTCTATTAAATAACGAGACTGATTATTATTTATTGGTATTACAAATGTAATGCTTGTTCCTTCAATATACTCCCCATTTGCACTAATATATCACTGTAGTCTTGTTTTTCACTGATCGAAGGCATGAACCAAATCAATTTCTGTCAGTTGTTTTAACATATCTGCCGCTATCTTCTTTATAGCATTAACTGACTCAAAATGTGTCCCTTTAAGCACTGATTTAACTTTTGGAAAAAGATAAAAGTCACAAGGTGCTAAATCAGGAAAATATGGAGGATGTTCAAGTGTAGTAACGTGATTGTTCTGCTTCACAGAAAGTGCTGTGTGAGATTTTTTCCATGGTGTCTGATCATAATTTGGAATTCGGAACACAGGGCCTGATCCAGACCTACGCTGGCATGCGAGCTAACGCTGATCGTAAGCGTAAAACCAGGAGAAAAAACGCACTGTGCATGTGCAGTATGACAACTTCCGGTCGTCCGAAGGACATGAGCGTACAGCGAGCATATTTTGAGCGTATTTTATGCACAAGGGGCGTGCGTTTTGTACGACAATAGTCCGGACGCTCGAGTTACTACACAGAGGCGGGGATAGCCATTTAAATTGTACAGTATGGGCGTACTAATCCCCATACGACCAGCGTATCGGTCCAAAAATTCGTACGGACGCTGGAAAAAGTTAGGGTAGGGTTCAGCCGCCGTAAGCAGGTACAATCAATGGGAGTGTCATGGGTGTGAAAGTTTATACGCCCGGGCGATCATACGCTACGCTCGCGGGCGTAGGTCTGGATCAGGCCCATTGTCCTGGTGAAGAATGAAACCATTTTTCCATAGTTGCGGCCACTTCTTTCTGACTCTTTCTCTCAGCTTTTTTCAAAACTTATAATAATGCTGGTAACTGTTGTGCCTTCTGGAACCCATTCTGCCAAAATTACAACCTTGATATCAAAAAAAAAAACAATGAGCATTGCTTTGAATTTTGACTTGCTTTGACAAGATTCTCTCATTCTTGGTGATGACGGTGTTTTCCAGTGCATTGACTGTCTTTTGGTTTAAGGATCATACTGGAAGATCCAGGTCTCATCACAAGTGATTACTTTATGAAACAGGCTTGGATCTGCATCAATTGTTTTGTGCAATTTTACAAAAAATAAAAAATTGACACACGGTTCAACTTTAATCTTAGCATTTTTTCAGCACACTACAGAAAACACAACCAAACAAAATGGCGACTCCCAATCAACTGAATGTCATAGAGTGTTGCTGCTTGTCATGCAGGTTCACACATGTTCAAGGTCACTACGTATGCAGTTATAACCAATTCTGACTGCTTTGTATACTAGGTGGAATCACATTCTCATTATTTTATAGACATACCTCGTACATATATGAGACTCAATCATCAAATGTATTGCATAGCTATTTATATATAGTGTAGTATAAACACAGGAAATTAAACAAGAACCCCCTCATTACAATATAAGCTAATGTTGGACATGACAGTGAGGACTTTCTCTCTGTATGCGATACCAAACGCTGTCATTTCACTCATCAATGAGTGCACATACACTATACAAACTCATTCCCTTGTGATTGGCTGAAATAAAATACATAATTAATAGTATACTTATTAAACAACTACTATTATATGAAAACAACACACATTAGGGTAGATCCAGAACTCCGATTGCAATCCGTTTACTAGCATAGCGTATTTACGCCAGCGTACCTTCTATACACTCCCCCCAGACAGTCCCCCTGAATGTACGTACTTTGGCCGCTTTACGCTTTCTAAACCTTACCTTAACTTTTGGCTGCGTAACCACAGATGTGGAACAGATCACAGACAAGGGCCTCCGAGAGACACCTGACAGGTAGATGACACAAACACAGAAAGACAACAGGTACCAGGAGGAGCAGGTAGGACTGGATATGGAATGCAGCACACCGCTAACAGGAGAGCGGAGACCGATGGGCTGACAGATGGAATACAGTGGAGATGGTAAACACCAGAGAAAGACTCATGGGGTAGAGACACAATGTGGGATGATAAGCACCAAGTATACACTACAACACAGGGAACCCGGGACCCAGGCTTCACTCGCTGTGAGATGGTAAACACAACGGCACACAAATAGAGAGGAGCAGATGGAATCGCTTAGAACTGCAGGTACAGACAGTGTGAGATGGTAAACACACACACACCACTCAGCAGAGGGAAATAAGCTGAACCAGCCTGAGTCTGCAGCTGCCATCGACCCAGAGGCGTAACTAGTATGGGTTTTGTAGGGCATGTTCCCTAGGCGCTGATGGCTTTGGAGGCGCCATCGGGTCACATACCCTACAAAACCCACACAAAAAGAAAGAAAAAGAAACTTACTTTCAGCGCGATGCTGCATCCTCCAATCAATGTTCAGCCGGACAGCGCCGGCCTATAGGAAACACTGCGAGATTAGCTCACTCTCGCAGTATGTCATGTGACTGGTGCTGTCTAGCTGAACACTGAGGGGAGTATGCTGCGCCGCGCTGAAAGTAAGGTAAGAGGGGTTTATTCTTTGTTTTCATGGAGGGGAGGGGGGGGAATGTGGGCATTTGCCCTGAGTGCCATTTGGGCTAATTACGCCCCTGAGTGACAGGGGAAGTTCACTCGTCTCTTCCATGCAGACCCCCACATGTACAAAAAAATTATGCTGGGGTGTGGATCAGGTACCAAGAGTTTCTTCTAAATTATTCTTGCATTCACTGTGCCATTAGTAAGACAATTCTAATAGCTGTCGGAATCTGTAAGTGATCTATGGCCAACTGTAGTCTAACACTGGTAATTTACTGTCCGGATTTGCGAAATAGTACATTATAATATTAGAGCAGCACATCAGAGCCAGTACTTTTATCTCATTCTATGAGAGTCAGATTTATCAGATGAACGCGACCAGATTGTTTACTGTTCAGACCACATATTTAATGATACAATAATCTGTAAATGAGAGATAATGAAAAGCTGTATGCATGTACTTCAATATAGAAATGCCTATGATACAGCAATATTGTTGCATCAATGGGACAGTTACCAACAAGCACAGCCTGAACAATTCCGAATCCTGATCCACTAATCCTTACAAATAGATTGCTGTAAATATGAATGGTAAAATATATCACATTATCATTCTATAAAATAATAATCTGTATAATAACGTTAGCTTAATAATGTATATGGGTCCAATATTGATTAAAAAATGATTTATAAATGACAAAGATCACGAGGAACCAGTGGAGCACATAGGGGCCAATGGACCAATATCTATTATGTTTTACACTCCAGGGGCTAGATTTACTAAACTGCCGAAAAGCAAAATGGAGATGCCGGGCTGGATCCAGACTTAAGTAAGTGTTTGAAATTAGTTACTCCTGGGCTAAACCATGTTCATTGCAGGGGAGTCATATTTCATCTGGTCTGGTGACACATGATAGGAGTACTGGAGGGGGCTGGAGGCACATTATAGGAGTACTGGAGGGGGCTGGAGTCACATTATAGGAGTATTGGAGGGGGCTTGAAGCACATGATGGGAGTACTGGGTGGTAGTTGGAGACACATGATAGGAGTACTGAAGCTGGTGGCACA
>WWET01000185.1:312114-323425 GCA_011038615.1 Limnodynastes dumerilii | reverse complement strand
ATTGAAAAAAAAAAAAAAAAAAAAATACGTAAGCTATAATTAAAATAGTTAAATAGCCTTTTATAATGAAAAAATTCATTGCGTGACATTAACATGTCAGCATGCTGACGGTTATGGTACTGAAAGTCACCTGCAACACATGGGCATGCTGTGCCTTCTAGTACTGTATGTGCCAGCATGCCAAGGGTTAATGGCATGCCGTGCAATAAATTTTATCAGAACAAAGGCTAAATTAACATGCTGTAGTATTGGTTACATCCTCATTTTTTTTTCACGTTTTTGAGGGGGTTTTTTTGTTCTGTCAGTGTTGATTTTTGCCAAATTGACAATCAAACTCAGCTCTTTTTTTTTTGGCGAGTTTTCAGCGACTTTACAGACCTGTTACTGCTTAGTAAATACAGCGATTTGCATGCTCTGCCTTTACTAAATTGCAATTTTTTTGTCTATATGGCTTTAGTAAATCCAGAGATTTTAAAATTGTCATAAAAATTGCTGTATTTGCCAAACTCAACTTCAGTAAATTTAACCCCTGGTGGCACTAATACCCAGGTAGCATGATGGTAAAGGGGGAAACAGGGACAGTCTTTGAGCGGTCACTGCGGGAACAGAGATTCTGGCTTTGGGAAGTAGTAGAGCACTGGTCTGGAGAGCAGTGTGGAGTGTGTCAGCAGTTCCTGCAAGACAAAGGCATTGATGCTATGGACTGGCCCGCCCGTTCCCCAGACCTGAATCCAATTGAGCACATCTGGGACATCATGCCTCGCTCCATCCACCAACGCCACGTTGCACCACAGACTGTCCAGGAGTTGGCGGATGCTTTAGTCCAGGTCTGGGAGGAGATCCCTCAGGAGAACATCCGCCACCTCATCAGGAGCATGCCCAGGCGTTGTAGGGAGGTCATACAGGCACGTGGAGGCCACACACACTACTGAGCCTCATTTTGACTTGTTTTAAGGATATTACATCAAAGTTGGATCAGCCTGTAGTGTGTTTTTCCACTTTAATTTTGAGGGTGACTCCAAATCCAGAAATCCATGGGTTAATAAATTTGATTTCCATTAATAATTTTTGTGTGATATTGTTGTCAGCACATTCAACTATGTAAAAAACAAAGTATTTAATAAGAATATTTCATTCATTAAGATCTAGAATGTGTTATTTTAGTGTTCCCTTTCTTTTTTTGAGCAGTGTATATGAATCAGAATACAGCTAAACAAAGTTAACCCCAAGTCATCTTCTAACTTCATTGAAGCCACAGGTCATTCCTAAAAGATAATGGCCCAGATCCAGAACAACGCTTGTGAGCGAATTTACGCGTGGCGGACACGTAAAATTGCATTTTGGTAAGTACTGCGCATGCGTACCATAGAAAATACGCTCGCGTAAATATGAACGTATGGGCTATTCACGTATGTGTTGCGTAAATCCTTATGTGTGGGCGTGCCAATTTTATGTGAGTAAAAAATACGTCTGAAATACGCTATGTAGGCAGGGGTTTGTATTTAAAGTGTACAGTATGGGCGTGCTTAGTGGCGTAAATACGTTTTGCACATACGTACGTGAGCGGATGACATCGGTTACGTGGGCAAAAGTTAAGGTAGGGTTTGGAAAGTGGATCTCGGACAAAATACATACATTCAAGGGAAGGGGTGTGCCAAGGGGAGTGTATAGAAGGTATGGACGCGTAAATACGCTACGCGAGTAAACGTATTGCAAGCGGAGTTCTAGATCTACCCCAATGGGAGGATGAAGAAACAGATTATAAATCTGATCCTGAATTCCTAAAAAAATCCTAAAAGACTAAATGAAAATGGCAGCATATTGATGGGGGGGGGCAGTGAATTTCTCAATAAAGAGGACTACAAGTCTGAAATAGAACGATAACTACAATATTGTGGTCCCAAATTAAAAATTGATTATGTCCACGTGTGGATCTGTTATATCAATGTTATCTTTAGATTATGGCAGGGGAACCAACAGAAGTTGATTTCTTTCATTGAGATCCTCCAAGAATTTGAATCTCAGGTTGATAATTGAAAGCATTCAATAGCCTATTAACTTCTTGGATTTGACTCCATAGACCTTATCACCAATGTTTTTAGAAAACATATGGCTATAAACAGCATACTGTGCAGCAGTAGCTCACATCCTAATGCTACCATTAATAGTGCGCAATGTGGTGAGTACCTACAGGTAGAGCATGGCATTCAAAACCTCCAATACTATTCTCCAGCAAGTACCCCAGGCGACTGTATACCCTGATGAAGCCCTTCTATGTGTGAAACGCGTAGGTGAGAGCCTGCTAATGGAGATCTCCACACCGAGTTCACGCCACAGCAAGGCTGCACCAGACCAGCAGACCACGTTCATATGGCAACTCTCTAGGGACCACAGGAGCTATTTAAATTGTGTATGAGGAGTCCACAGACATTGGTGGGAATTACAGATACCGGGCCGCCTGAACCCTTATCAAGTTCCATAACCACAGCTGTTACTATACTTGGCCCACCTCTAGTGTACCCACAGTGTACTTTGCTGATTTTTTGCTCCAACCAATGCAGTGTATGTCATTACACATATGCTTTTGAATTGTCATATTGCATTGAAACTTGCCCTACACAAGACATTACCATTTAGATTTGAGACTGTTGGTGGTAATCATCTTATACTACCGAAAGTGGCAGTGACCCACTTAGAAGATTGCCTTCATTTGTGGATTTATTGTTTGCTTTGCTTTTGTCATGAATCTGATATATCACAGTGTTGCTTTGAATTTATTGTCTGAATTTTTGTGATTGATGTTGCCAATTAAAGAAGATTTTAGTGTGACAAACATCAAATTGAATATATTGATAGATATTGAATTTTACACAGGTACAGTGCAATAACATCCATTTGTATTTGCATTATACCTCCCTCTATTTTCAGTGGTAGTTTGGAGAGACTTTAGAGGCATCTCCCTTTGCCCCTCAAGGTTCCACTATTTTGGACCATAGCAGCCTATTTTTCTCTGTTGCAGGCCCATTTGGAGCAGCGCAGGCAGGGGTGGAACTACTACTATTAGTGCAGCAGGTGCAATGGCACATGCTGATACAAGGGCCCACAGAAATCATCACCGAAGCTCCCCACTGGGTTACCTGTGATATCATCAGCGCCAAAGCATATTTTTTGCAACTGGGCCCATAACTCGCAAGTTCTGCCTCGTGAGTACCACCCCTATTAGAAATTCAGTGAAGGACAGAAGTATATTGAAGACCCATAGTCCCGTTGCCAAACACTTTTTAAGTCAACATCAGAGTAATCCAACTAAACTAAAAGTGCTCCATGGACGGTTGGGAACTCAGGATCTAATCTGCTGCTTACCTTGGAGGAGTCCTGTCATTACTTTTTACGTATGAATCGGCACTTCATATATGTGTATAGGGATATTAGGAGCTCCGTGTGAATGAAGCACCTCCGTGAGGTTTTTTTTTTGTTTTGCTTTGTTATATTGTAGATACTAGGGAGAGCTACTATATGTGCCGTGATACATTGACGCCGATATATTGTATTAAGAGGTGCTCACTCCCGGCAGAACAAACGATCCGATTACTTGTCATTGCACATGATTATCTATATATAGTAATTGAAGAACCCAGCCGTCTTTGTTTTTAAACTCACTCTGTGTGTATTGTAACACTTCTTTATGTGGATTTTAATATTTCGCTAATCAACATGGTTTAGCCCAGGTGTAACTTTAAGTTCTTATTTTCAATCTCTTAATCAGGGCCATTAGGAGCTCCGTGTGAATGAAGCGCCTCTGTTGCTTTGTTATATTGTAGATACTAGGGAGAGCTACTATATGTGCCGTGATACTCACATTGATGCTGATATATTGTATTAGGAGGAGCTCACTCCGGCAGAACAAACGATCCGATTACTTGTCATTGCACATGATTATCTATATATAGTAATTGAAGAACCCAGCCGTCTTTGTTTTTAAACTCACTCTGTGTGTATTGTAACACTTCTTTATGTGGATTTTAATATTTCGCTGATTATAAACTCATGAATATTGATGAATAAAATACATTTTGGTATTTTCCTGGAATAGTGCACGTTTTTGAGTGACTTTTTCTACACAGCAGTCACTTCATAGAAGAGACTTCTGAATGTTTTTTTTGTTTTTTTTGTTTTTTTTAAACTTAAAGTGCACCTTCATTTGTGTGGTAGCAATTCCTTCTAAATATGGAAACAAGGTAGATCTCTGAGAAGCATATCACTATTTGGTTTGAATGAAAACATTAATTATGTTTCTGTAATAATGTGGATATAACTGGCATGGTATTATTTTATTCAACTTTTCTTCATTTGTTTTCTGTTACCAACAGTTATTAGTAATATGCTATCTCTTATGTATGAATAAATTAATTTCACTTACCTCTTTTATTGATATGGGAATGTGTGGCATATATGCGGTAATATACCATCTTTTATGGCAGGAGATGTTCGAGGATTATATGATGATGATAATATTCCACCTCTTATGTCGTATTATTAATTTATGCAGAAATGAATTTCCTTTTCTTTTACTGAATTATGTAGGATCAGCTGGCTTATATATTAAGTATATATTTTCATCAGTATGATTTTTAGCATCTCTTATACCTTTACTGTAACTTTTACTCTTATAATGCTTTACTTTTTTTCTTAATTCCAGCTCAGCATGGTATACATTGAAGTATTCTTTTTGATGTTGCATAATTTGTGTGGTACATCGGTATAAGTTCACTATTTAACTAGTGCGTGTCACTATATGATACATGAGAGCACAAATTTGTATGCTGTAGCAAGACATCCTAATTCTGGGCCATATCCAGACTATGCGGAGGTAAGGGAACTTCCCTGTTACTTCCCTCTCTCCTGCAGACCGTAGCCATTTTCTGCAGCCATAAAGCTACCTTAAGTGCTACCTTATGTTCTCCGCCCCCAAATGCTATGCTGCATGCTATGCTATGCTGCACCTCTAAAGTGAGATTTAGCCATGGAAAGACCCTATGTACGAATTTCCATGTGCACTGAACTTAATGGAGATCCACTTTGTAATATCTGGCACAAGCATGTGCAGATATCTCTTGCAAGGAGAATTCTGGACACGACCCTCTGTTATTATAAGAGCGATTTAAATGTAATTCCCTTGAAATTTGTAGATGACTGTTTCATCTATTTATTTTAATGTGCTCCCTATCTGGTGTGTATGTTTCCCATCCACTGCTCCAAAGTTATATGATCAATTATTTTCATGTTTAGCAATTCTGGTACCTGTCAAAGCCTTTGAATTGGTTAATATATTAAGTATATATTTGTTATGAATGTGATTTTCCAGTCTCACAGTGTATCTTTAAGGAATGTATGTTTACATAATTCCATCTCAGTGCTGTATGCATCCATTTTTATTTTTATTTTGTATGATATTGTTTGAGTTCACTATGTAAGTAGTGCGTCTCACTATATGATACATGAGTGCACCATTTTGTATGCTGGAGCAAGACATCCTAACTCTGGACTGAATCCAGAACGCCAAACGTGTTCCATATGTACAGATGTTTGGAGGTCCATATGGACTCCCCTGTCGTCCCCTCTCCCCCCCTCTCCACGTCCATAAACCAACCTTAACCTCTCTTTGTGGATCCACTACAGAACATCTTCCCAAGGCATGAGCCGACATGCGACTTATGCAAGAAAACAGCATCCCTGCTGTTAGGTGGTACTTTGACTTCATTAACTGATAGTTAATGTATACTAGATATCTCATTACAATTTTTCGGTACAATTTTCAAGCACTATGGTAAAATGTGTCTCCCTAGTAACTCCTACGGTAAAGCAACCTGCTGCTGCTAAATTATCTATATGTACCAACTTCCTGTGGTGATCTCCCAACACCATGCAAGACATACAAATCTGATAAAATTCTTAAAGTGTGTGTGTTGTGTGTTACAATTAACAAGTGTTTTAAACAATATCATGCATAATCGTCTCGAGTTACCAGTCAATAACCTATTTGCTGGTCTGTTTATGAAATGTGTTTGCACTCACAACCTTATTGCTAACATTTATGTAGTGTGTAGCCATTTAAGCAGAGCACACACATAAAAATATACTTCCAACATTAAAATGGTTTAAATATACACAATAAAAACCACAGAAACTGCTGTTTATGTTTAACAAAATCTTGGAAATAAAGCAAACATTTAGTACCAATTCCAGATTTGTAAAACAGATGGAAATTTTACACCTGGTTAAAACCATGTTGAATTGCAGGATAGGCAAATTTCATCTGTTGTAGAGTATTAGAAGTTGAGTGATGATGCTTCCTGACCAAATCTAAATAATAAGTTTTATAATTAAAGCTGGAAATTATATGTGTGCAATAAACAAAGTAGAATGTTCTCCCTGCAAGCAAAGAATAAAATTAATGTGATTTCCTCTGAAATATGGTTTAGCCCAGGTGTAACTTTTCACTTGATTTTCACTTATTTTTAATCTTAGGATCTGGTCTTTAGTATAGTTTGTTACACATTTAAAGGTATTACGGGAGACTTTAACTGCCATCTAGTGGCAAGAGTGAAGTTTGATTTGGTCATTTAGAAGCGCATAGTTAAAGATGATGAATTGGAACAAACATAAATTTTAATGACCCTTATACCACTTTTACATCACCACCCGGCAAAAACCCAGGATTTTCAATCTGGTTTATTGCAGGGTGATTAGTGGTAAAAAAAACAAACAAACAAAAAATACCAACAACTTAAAACACTTAAAACACTGCAAGGTAGACCCAGAAAAATCCTGGTGTGAAGGGCTGCCCGTGCATCCGGGAGAGAGATTTGTTTACTGATGTCATAGCAACAGTAAACAAATCCCTCCAGTCAGGTGTGTTAGGTGAGACCTGAGTTGAAAAACCCGGGTCAGCACCTTTCACACCACCGCTTGTAGACGCATGTAGACATAAATAATGGGTTTGACAGTACATCCTCTGGAAACTCCTGTTTGTGCATATGCAAAAAGGAAATTAAAGAGCAGTCCTTAAGTAAAGACCGCTCAATAGGGGTATTAGCATAAGTCTCCCTCTGGTGTAACAAGTCCCTTATAATAGGTAAAATACCAGCGTGGCTTTAAAGCTTGAGGTTAGGGAAGTAAATGCCCCCATTTGAAGTTTCCTGATGTAATTTTACTAAACTGATTCTTTAGCTTTCCCTGCTAAATAAAGGTTCAGAATCCCCTATTGATGAGCTCTTCACGGTTGAAGACCGTAAGATAGAGAGTATCTGGATAGGATACAATAACTTTGGAAAGATCACCATCTTAATTATATTAACCCATTAAGAGAAGCCTGTATGTTTTTAATAATATTCAATTCATAGGGGCATATTTACAAAAGTCGATTTTGCTAAACTCCCGGGACTTTGCAGGTGATTATGCAATCGCCGTATTTACTAAAGGCAAAGTCCCAGGACTTTATCCTTTAGCAAAATCGACCAGGCAAACATCACTGGACAAAAAATCGTCCAGATGTTTGCCATATAAAACATACAACTCGTCGTATTCACTAAAGGTGATTACACTAAATCAACTTTAGCTCGACGGGAAGGCGCTTTAAAAAAAAGCGCCTTGTGTTTCAATGAAAGCGCCCGACACTGAACCTTACAAACACATGTCAATATACTTGACATGTGTTTTGCAGTGTTCAAAAGGCAAGCGCAGCATGCTTGTTAGGCTTAGCATGGCTGCGCTGATAGAACTACAAGGCTCAGTATTGCTGAATCTTGTAGTGATATCAGCGTCAGCATGGTAAGCCTTATAACCATGCAGCGCTGTGCCCGGTGTTAAAAAAAAAGAAAAAAGACAGTCACATATAATCACAATAAACATTACATTAAAATGCAAGTCATAATAATAATATGCATAATATGTTCCCATATAATAAAAAAAAAATACAGGTGGCCACACTGTGTATTAAAAACCTTATTCTGTATTATAGTGTGTTTCAATAAATATAAAAAAAATAGTAATTACTCACCGTTAAGATGTCCTCTATCTTGGGAAGAGTTGCTTGTAGTTTTCTACATCTTCAATCTTCATCTGTATTTTCTTAACGAAGAGTCTTCTTTTCTTGCTTGCAGACTGTTCTCCGATGCAGAGCTGAGGATGCTTCGGGGTTTCAATGTTCATCTTTGGCCTCTTGCAGCCCTTTCGACGATGTCCGGGTACTTCCAGCTGAGGGTGACGCCGCTAGTGACCATTCCATCTTTTATAGAAATAATGACGTCACAGACGCTAGAGGTGCCACTAGAGATCCACAATATCTGTGACGTCATTATTTCTATGAAAGGGGGACCTCTAGTGACGGAATGGTCACTAGCTGCGTCACCCTCAAGCTGGAAGGACCCGGACATCGTACCAAGGGCTACAAGAGGCCGAAGATCAACACTGAAGCCCCGAAGCATCCTCAGACTTTTAATATACAGTGTGGCCACCTATATTTAAAAAAAATTATACGGGGACATATGCATATTAAATGTTTTTATTATTATGACATGTATTTTAATGTAATGTTTATTGTGATTATATGTGACTGTCTTTTTTTTTTTTTTAACACCGGGCACAGTGCTACATGCTTAGAAGGCTAACCATGCTGATGGAGATATTACTACAACCACGGTGAGACCGGTTGATTTCAAATCGCTTTAAAAAAATTGACTTTTGTAAATATACCTCATAGAGTCTGTGTATATTTTTAGGGAGCTGTATACCCAAATAACAGAAGGAGTTGTGAGGCCGTAACAACTGTAAGTCCCTTCCCCATCTAGGATGAGTCTCTAGGCCTAACAATATTGCTATTGTATACCTCCCAAGTGTCTGGATTCCTCACAACTTGTCCCGAGAGATCAGACTCTCGGGACAAAGTTCTGGTTTTTTTTGTAAAGCCCCTGCTGCGGTATAAGCAGGGCTTTATACTGCACAACACGGGAGCCCTGTAGGACCAAACCTGTTACTGTGAATGGCAGTGACCGAACCTATACAGTCACTGCCATTCTAGAAACAGATTTGGTCCTACAGGGCTCCTGTAGGAGCCCTGTATTACAAGTACTGCGCCACGTGACCGCAGCAGACCGGACCAGGGAGCATCAGCGAGAGGGAGCACCGTGGAGGAAGGAGAAATCATCAAAGGTAAGTAACAGAAGAGGCTGGACATAAGGGGCAGACAACGGAGGATGGAAATAAGGGACAGACAAAGGAGGCTGGACATAAGGAGCAGACAACGGAGGCTGGACATAAGGAGCAGACAACGGAGGCTGGATATAAGGGCAGACAATGGAGGCTGGACATATGGGGCAGACAATGGAGGCTGGACATAAGGGGCAAATAATGGAGGCTGAACATAAGGGACAGACATGGAGGCTGGACATTTAAAGGGGCAGACAATGGAGGCAGGACATTTAAAGGGGCAGACAATGGAGGCTGGACATTTAAAGGAACAGACAATGGAGGCTGGACATTTCAAGGGGCAGACAATGGAAGCTGGACATTTAAAGGGGCAGACAATGTAGGCTGGACATTTAAAGGGGCAAACAATGGAGGCTGGACATAAGGGGCAGACAATGGAAGATGGAAATAAGGGGCAGACATGGAGGTTAAGGGGCAGACATGGGGGCTGGACATAAGAGGCAGACATGGAGGCTGGACATTAAAAGGGGCAGACATAGATGCTGGACATTTAAAAGGGCAGAAAATGGGGGCTGGATATTATATGGGGCACACATGGAGGCAGGACAAATAATAAAGAGGCAGACGTGGAGGCTGGACATTACAAGGGGCAGTAAGGGGGCTGGAAATTACAAGGGGCAGATATGGAGGCTGGACATAATAATAAGGGGAAGACATGGAGGCTGGACATTACAAGGCGCAGACATGGAGGCTGGACAAATAATATAGAGGCAGATATGGAGTCTAGACATAATAATAAGGGGCAGACATGGAGACTGGACAAATAAACAGGGAGGAGACATATGGAGGCTGGACATAATAATAATAAGGGCCAGACATGGAGGTAGGACAAATAAAGGGGCAGATATGAATCCTGAGCAGATATATGGATGGCAGGCCTAATAATAAGAGGCAGACATATGGTTGTCAAATTAGCAGGGACAGACATTAGACCCGCTGGTCTGGGCGGTGTAAGACACACCCACTTTCCCAGACACGCTCACTGGGTGGCACAAGACACACACCCTCTACCAGGCCACAGAGACTTTAATCTCCTTTCCTATTTTTATCCCAGTAAAGTTTGTCCAGGACTGCAGTATAAGGAGGAGAGGGTCCAGAGCCAAATTAAAGAGCAGTGGGGACAGAGGACATCCCTGTTTTGTCCCCGTGGCCATCACTAGAGGGGTGCTACTGCTACCATTAACAATTAATAATGTTGAGGATTCAGTGTAAATATAATAAATTATTTTTTTAATATATTAAATTTTCCAAACCCATAAAATAATAAAATTAGTAAAATGGAAAATAGAAATATGCATAGAAGAAACATTTTTATTTTATTGCTTTGTAAATCTAGAATGATTAACAAAATTGTATTTCATGCTGTTACCCAAAACAGTTTAGTTGGACTCCAAAAGTTGAATTCTCTTCCTTTACTGGTACTGTAATTGCAGCCAACATCCAGCAGTTATCTAATTTAACAAGTCAGCAGCTGCTAAGCATGTCCTAGATGATTGTCCAGGCACTGAAAGGGGTGAGTACAATATTTACACAGTCTTACGAAGACAGTCATGCTACATTTTGGTTTGTGAATGAGGTCCTTCTGAAATGTCAAAAGCCAGAGCCAGAGCTTCTTTGTCCTTCTCCTTCTCTTTTTTTTTCTTCCCATCAGAATCAAACTGGGCCTCAATTTCCGCAGGATCGGTGTAGGTGTAAAAATAGGCCATGATCGCAAATATAATGCACACAGCCACAAGAAGAGCTGCAAAGAGCACATACTCTGCCCACTGTGAAAATATACAGGAGAATACATTATATCAGGCTCACACATACACACAAATTACCAATTCATGTCATGGCAACAAATGTGGCCTTATCCTGTAAAGTTATAGAGGCTTGGGACCTGATTCACACTTAAGAATCTTCTTAAAATAAGAACTTTAAGTCACTCCTGGGCTAAACCATGTTGATTGAAGGGGAGTCATATTTCATCTGTTGCAAACAGTACTAGTGTTGAGAGATGATATTTCCCAGCCCAAGTCTAAATAACAGTGTAATAGTAAAG
>WWET01000185.1:296806-311878 GCA_011038615.1 Limnodynastes dumerilii | reverse complement strand
GCAGGAATGTGAGCACAGCCCTCAACTGTGTGTGGAAGGAACTTCCATGTCCTGAATCCTACCTTACCGCACGTAACTTTCTACGTGTGGAATGCTGGGTCGTAAGACAAGCCCTTACTGTTAACGGCCCATATTCAGAGATCCGTTTTCGAGGGGAGTTGTGAGGGTATTTTTAGGATTGAATCAACTGCGCATGCGTAGTAACTTTATTTACGTACTTTACGTAGACTATACGCACGGAAGTGCCTAATGGACGTACATGTGAATCGCACTTGGTGACATACGTACGGATATCCGACGCACAGGAATATTTACATAAAAGTGGGTGGGGGGCATTTAAATTAACACATAGAGGCGCGGTTATAAAGAATCGCATGGACGGAGCACATATACGCACGTAAGTACACACGTAAAGAACAGAGTGGTCTAGAGACTCGTAAGTCACCGACAGCATGTCTGGGAGAGGGGAGTGTCGGGAGATAATTAATGAAAAGAGAAAGGTGTAAGCACGTTTCTAACACCCTAAAGGAGTAAAATATTATAGCCATAATTTATTATGTTTAAGACCGCATATACGCAATCTACGTATCGAAACGATATGCAGATTACGTACAATAGCTACTATGCATGCGCAGTAGCTATTGATTATTGAATTACGTCAGTCTATGGAAGACGGATGTAGTTCTGGATCCGGCCCAAGATCACTAAAAATTTTAATAATTGTTGAAAAAAACAACAAGAATAATTTATTCCATTAGTGATCCTAGGTCTATGTCTTGTGTTTTTCTTGATCCTTTTAAAACTGGTAAATAATTTCTCAGTAACCCTACAATTATATTCAAAGAACATATAATTGTATTGGAGTAGAATAAAAAAGGAAAAAGCTTCCTATAACTCCTCAAAAACTGCATGTTGCAAGACTTTGATCATCCTCCTGAAGTCTATATTGAGACTCTCTTTCAGCATTTAAAATGGTTTATCCTTTTCATTCATTTAATTTACTTTTAATTACATATATTGCAGTTTTTAATTGTTGTATAATTTTATTATCATTAGATCATACATTTAAGCTAATTTAGGAGGGACAGTCCTAAAGCCACACTCCCATAGACATATTGAAGTTTTTTCCAGTTTGATTTGCTGTTGGCACCTGCTAGTGGTGTATTCACTAGTCCCTGTGTGTTTTAAAAAGAGGCACAGGGCTGTTCAACTGTAAAAAAAACACAAAAAACCCAAACCCCCCAAAACCCTAATATGTAAGTGCTTAGGCCAATTGCCAAGTAACACAGCATGCTTGAAGCTATGGCTTAGATGACATATAAAAATACTCCTTACCTGTTCACTAAGACCTTGTGCTCCAGCCACAATAAGGACAATAATGTTGCCAACAGCAACTGTTAGCAGCCATCCTGCTTGAAGTACAGATTTCATATTGGATGGGGCCTGAAACAAATATAGGGAGTTTACAATGATTTACTATGATAATGAAGGTAATAGAATTTTGTTGTTCCATTTTTTTTAAGCTTCTACACAATTAATGAAACAATGTTGTCTATGGATAAGCTGCTGGAACCATTGCCAGAAAAGGAAGTTGGTTGTAAAAGAAAAGATTGCTTAAACAACATGTTCTCTGAATAGTGCACTACTAATGCTGAAATCGTCATTATATATTGTCTGTTTTGTAATATATAAATTATTATGTACATGGATACTAATCAAATAGCACGAACTCATAATATAAGTAATAAATTGATATTAACCCATAATATACTGGTTAAATAAAATTCACAATTTAAATACTTAGTGAATAATAAATAAATCACCCAATCAACAACAGATGAAAGTTATGATTGTATAGTCATTATTGTTAATTACATTTCCTGTTATTGCTGCGTACCTGAGAGTATGAGAATTCCAGTCCTGTAACTGAAAAGACAACTTCCCCAGCAGTAATGAGGAAATATTGGGGAATCTGGAGAGCCATATGAACAGTGTTGGCTTTAATATCCTCGATGTAAGTTATTGACATCTGAGTGGAACACTACACAGAAGAGAATACAGAACAAAACACATTTTTTTTTATCAAGTAATTTTTTATTGAACATTTTTCAAATACAAACAAACAACAAGAAATAAAAACAAAAACAAAACATTAAGATAAAACACACACAGAAGACATGTATTGCACTATAATAAACATTATCACCCCGCTTGCAATAGGAAATACAGAATTATTGATTTCTGGACATTTGTACGCACACGGAATGTATATATATAGAAAAATTGAGAGGAACATGTTGAGCACCCAACACACCAAAGTAGACAATATATTATACAGCAGAAAGAGGATTATCTGCACCCATTGGGGCTGATTCAGAGATGCGATTTCCACGGCACTTAGGTGCGTATATTTAAGATCCTAGAAAATTCGCAAAACTGCGCATGCGTAGTAATAGTGCAACGCCGTTAACGTAGCGGTTAGGAGCGTAAGTTCGCTAAGAGCGTACCTTTGAATCGCACGCAAGCACTTAAGATCTTAAGTGCTGCGAATCTTTAAGATCTTAAGGATTTGCATGGAAATGGGCGGGGGGAGGCAGGGAAATGAGGGAAAGTGGGCGCGGGCTGACACTTAGGATCTTAAATGAACGCTCCCACGTCAGTTAAGATCCCAAATGACAGCGTATAGTTAAGGCAATTCAATGGTGGTCTAAGTTTAAGATCCACCGCTGTTTGCAAGGGGAGTGTCTGGTTTTGCAGTGGGCTGGAACCTGCTAAGATCTTAGCTAAGGTGCGTATATTTGCGATCTTTTCGCAATCGCATCTCTGAATCAGCCCCATTATCTCAGCATAATATGGTAAAACCATCCAGGGTGACCTAGGAGCTCAGTTGCCATGTATTGGCACATGAGGGTGCTTATGTGCCCATTCAAGCTTTTTTTTTTTGGTAGTGCAATAATAAGACTCAATATCCACCCCCACCCTACAATAAAGCTCTTTAGGCAAAGCGAACTATTATGGGGCATATATAGCATATGTATATTACATTTTGTTGTAATTTATATGATGCCATTGGGTGTCCTGACCCCTTTATTCGACCCTGGCGATACATTAATTAATTTTCCCAGAAGGATCTGATTAATATGTACCAACCAAATATTGCTGGGGCCAGAATGTCACCTCCAGTAGGAGTCAGGGACTTAGTCGCTGGTATCTGTATGACTGTAACAGCTATTTTATTATGCTTAGAAAATCTGCATATTGTATAAGATGTTTTACTTTTTTTAAACAATATTCATCTATTCTTTTCCCTAACATGTCTTATTTATCATTTTTATTTTACCTGTTAAGGGTTGTGTTAAATTGCAATACCATGGAATAGGATAATATGTAAATGAAGATAATCATCTTGTGCACTAAATGTATGTACCAGAATGTATAAGCCGCTTTTGCAACTTTCTAACACTTTTATGGAGAATTTGGGTGAACATAGTCTAAAGCCAAAGTGATGCCAATAAGGGGTGTAAAGTGCTTACCTCATTAATGATTATCGTGTAAGAACTTCCAAAGCCAAACGTTCTTGATTCCACAGAACAATTCTTTCCACTCACAGTAACACCCTTTATATCCTTTCTACAGAGACAAGGAAAACAATGTTATTATAAATTGGTGGCTATTTATATGCTAATGTCCCTAGCAAGTTCTGTTCTGTTAAGTAAGTCAAACATAAGAAGGTATATGCTTAACTCCTAAAACACAACCTGAACATGTGACTGTCATAAACATCAATAAGTTTCTCCTTGACATCTAACAGTATATGCAACTGAAATAATGTCTGCAGAATTTAACTTTGTCTACAGAAAAATGAAACATCTCTATATATATTCTATAGTGCATATGCAGATTAACATACTGTATGGGGTGCAACAACCAAATTGATTTGTTAATTAGTAATTTAGAAATAAGTTTTAAAGCTTCATCTTTTATTTTGATATATTCTACAAACCTCAGCAATGGATAATGACTTTAGTCAATAAAGAACCTTGGATAGTATAGTAACAGTCTTTATGCTGTTTTAGATGTTTGGGACCATTTGCTTTTCCTGTAGTTTCTATTCAAAGATGTACTTATTTATCATAAAATAGAGCAAATATGAAATAAATGTTAAACACACAGTATAAATTCAATATTTCACATACACCTTCTAGTTTTCTGTTTCTGAAAAATGTCATCTACTTACATTCCTAAACTTTGCATAGTATAGTTGGAAATGCTGAAGGGAAAAACTTCAATATTTTCATTTGACATAGTCACGTTTATAGTTTCTCCCAGATTATTAATAAACCTAAGGAATAAACAGAAACAAACAAACAAACTGCTTGTAACAGTTTTTAGGAAAGTTCAGGTTATATTCTTTATTGTAACAGATTAGTTTATGATTTTGTGTACAAACTATAGAATTGCTCATTTGAAATTGTGTATGAAAATTAAGTTTACTCCTGCATTTTTTTCAATATCTAACAGATAAAAGTTTTTTCAGTTTCATAATAACTTAACAGTCTTGTAACAGGTTGGGAGGTACTGTCCAGATCTGAGTGTACGCCAGCTGGCGTGGAGTTTCTCGGTGTATCAAAACTGAAGAGCACAGAGGAACATCCAGGCCTTGTGCTCTGAGGGGTGTGTTGAGGGAGGAAAGGCCAAAGCAAGTGCACTCGATCCTGGCCAGAACACAGATGTAACAAGGGTTAGTTTATGTTACAAAAGTGGCACTTACTGCAGGTCATGTCTAAGTCAGGGGGGCGATCAGAAGCTAATTTATTACCTGTCAGCTTGATTGTTGTCCAGGAAAATACATTAAACAGATATGGAATCATTACTAGTATATTGTGTGGTTGTTGTTTACTTTTTATTTTACAGTGCAAAAATATAAAATTTTTATATTTTCATATTTTGTAGATTCATTCTTCCGTCACACAAACACTACAACTGAAGCCCCCATTCTAATTATAACAGTTTTAACCCATTCATAAACATTATATAGCCCTGCACGTGCAGAGCGTATTTGGAGACATAGCAGCAGAGAACTTACTGCTTTGCGTCCATACACCACGTAACGTTACTTACGTCATTTACCAAAACATACCAAGCCGTCCATGATAACACACAAGTACAACATGCAGGATGCGCTATCATTTGTGCTCACATCTATGGCCACCATGACAGGACAATGAATCTTAGACCCAAAGCCGGTGTGTGTACAGTGACCACAGACTGGAATGCACAGTTCTTGTATTCTACCTGATTGCATTGCTTCCTTGATCTGGTTTCATGCTTATATCTTCAGACTGGAGAGAAAAAACAATACATTTTATATATTAAAATAAGATATATAATCATGTTTTACAGATGTACATATACATAACAAACTCACTTTTACAAGTATTTGGGTTATTTAATACAGTAATTTGTGTTATAGCAAATTTCTTAAAGGCATAATCTAAATGAAATACAAGAAAATATAAACAAAAACTCCACCATATTGATAATTATGAAACATACCCCTTGTAATTTCATTACAGGACAGAATGTGAAGCATGGGAAGCTTTCAGGCACTGTAATGCATTTCTGTACCAATTTCTGCAGTATCGCATATATTATAGCTACAATTCCCATTCTGATAACACATAATAATTCACAATTAGAAATAAGACTTTACAAGATGTTATCTAATATGTACATGATGTACACAAAGAAAGCAGCGTACTTCCAACTCTCCTGGAATGTACTGAAGGCTTACAATACGCAGGCAGTGTGACAAGTCGAGCTGCCCCTGCTCATGCATTTTGTCACAGTAGGACATTGGTTTGATGATGGGAATCACATTATCCAAACCCTGAAGCCCATTATCCAGCTCTAGGATGAAAATAGTTGGCAGGTATGGGAAAAATGCATTGTTCCTGGATGCTAAGCTACACAAACTGTTGAACTGTACAACACAAGTGTGGGGTGAGGCGTGTGCACCAGAAACTATATGCAGACTGCTGTACGTATCAGTTACTTACCCATCCTTCTCTCAAGCTGCCTTCATTTGTTACAATATATGTGTATCGAGTTTGTTCAGAAAAACCATCTAGAGACGCTTGTTTTGTTTCATTTCCATAGGAAAAATTAATGATGCTGTTAATTTGAAGATCTGTATAGTCACTTGCCTAAACAAGGAGAAATATTCCATAATAAACATCATCATTATAGCCACACATGTTTAACATAATTATGATACAATGTATTTATAATTTCCTAGCTGGTCTCCAGTCATTTCTGACATGATCTTTTTTGGGCTGGATCCTCTGGGTTTTTTTTGGTAACTTCAGTGCTTTTAAAATGGTTGTGACTTTTCCATACTGCAATCTGTAGGGACATCGGGCCTGACTAGGATCATCCGTGAGACGCCCCAGCACTAGACAATTACATGTCCAGAACCCAACCTTAACTTCTCCACACAGAACTGTTGCTCCCCGCCCCCTGGCAAGTCACTACCATGCCTATCCCCAACCTCTCTGGCAGGGAATAGGAATGCAAAAAAGTGAAGGGCCGATCCCTTCCACGTAATATCTTCCATACGGAACTTCCATGTAGAACAGGAGTTATCTTACTTGACAGGAGACTTATGCAAGAGACTTGTGTAAGTCCCCTTAGTTACTGAAATCTGAATCAAGACCGTTGTCAGTGTGAGAGGGGAGTCAATCACAGCAAAAACAGCAAGGGGAAAGAAAAAAAAAGGAAGTGAAAAGGGAGATGGAGAGGAGTAAGAAAGTAAGAATGTATTGTAGGAGAGAGCTGAAAGGCACAAAAAGGTGATGTTCAATGGCAAATGTAAAATATGTTGGGGGCTCTGATATATAAAAAATGTATCTCAGAGATAATTGCAAAAATATTTCTACATATTTTTGCAATTATCTCTGAGATACATTTTTTATATATCAGAGCCCCCAACTTATTTTTACATTTGCCATTGAACATCAATATAGGGTGTTGTGTCTTCGATACATGTTACCCCGTAGCCTGTGTGTAGCTGGTAGTGTAGCTAAACCTTCTTGCCTTCCAATACACCAATGAAATAGGCAGATATCTGCAGGATTGGTGTCCAATGAGCAGCTAAGCTGATTGGTTAAAGTCATGGTGGATATATGTGGTAAAACAGCAGTTACGCAATGCAAAACAAAACAGTTTAAAAAGGAAGAGCGCAGTAGCACACCATTCATTTAGCCCTGATGTGAGAAGATAAAAGTTCCAGAATGCAGCAGAGCCCCTCTGAATGTGCTTCCCTCTGACGCGTTTCGAATACAATGATTCTTTGATTCAATTATTTCTACAATGAAGTAATGAATTGCCTTTAAAAAAATGAATGGTACGCTACTGCGCTCCTCCTTTTTAAACTGATTGTTTTAAGTGCTAAATTTTTCTTTATTTAATTGTGGTTTAAGAAATATATTTTTTAACTTTATCCCGATTCAGTCCAGTCTTCTGTAAAAATGAAGGTCAGAGACACTTCGATGTCTGAAAAAGCGGCATCCCGCAAACTTGTGTCGAACTGATCCTCGTCTACTGACCACACTGAAATTCTTAAGGACTATCTATCCTCTAAACATCTTCCTATCTGGATTTGGGAACTTTATACAGATACACAAGAAGAATTTTTACATGAACTGAGTCATAATAAACAAGCATCTGTGAACTTTTATTTTCCTGCACCAAACCCTGTGAAAAGAACTTGAAAATATAATCTTTTATCTCTAATTCTATATTATATATCTGAGGACTTTTGAAGTTCTAATGGACTAACTTACATATATTTTTTGCATTTTAAACACATTTTTTAAACCTCTTCCTCTGGGTTCACTTGACTTCCATAATCCCTGGTATATACTTAGTGAGTTTTGATATAGAGTCTATTATCTGGTTTGCTCATTTTCATAATTGCATTGCTAGCGCTTTAACTGTGACCTTATCATGGATATTCACACAGTGGAAAAAGCAGGATTTTGAAAGAGGGGTTTCCAATGCGTGTAATACAGGTGGGGTATATTAGCATACCTCCCAACATTTTGGAGCCCGAAAACGGGACAAATATGCTCCGCCCCTGTCCCACTTTGCTCCTGTCTCACCCACACTGTCATGCCACACAGGGCAAAAATTACCCCAGCCTGTGAGTGATTGTGTGTGTGATGAGTGTGTGTGAGTGAGTGTGTGTGTTAGGAAATTAGACTGTAATGCAGCAGAGGTTGATGTGAAGGACTGTGTAAAATTGTAAAGAGCTACTTGATATGATAGCAATAGTAGAACACATTACACAATGGACCAGACCATGTGTTAGTGTATAAGCACTGTTGAATTTGTTGTGACCCATTCACCATCATCCACCTGCAGGGCCGCCATCAGGGGGGACAGCTGGGACTATTGTCCCGGGCCCGGACCTGATGGGGGCCGCTGATACTTAAATAATTCTGTAGCAGCAGGTATCAGCGGTATCCTACCGCCGATACTTGCTGCTCAGCACTATTCAGTAGCTGGCCAATACGCAGGGAATTTTTCCCTGCGCACCGGCCCTCTGTTCAAGCATGTCTGCCAGTCTCCACCTCTATGTCATGTCACCTAGGGGCAGGGCCCCGTGGCTGGGTCCTGGGCCCCACATTTGATGACGGCGGCCCTGTCCACATGCTTCATTATTGCAGCACAGCCCATTACCATCTTCCTCTATGTCAGTCTGCCCCACATAGCCGTGAAGCCACGCCCTATTTTCAACATTTTTTTAATTTCTATGTGGGGTGGGGGGCTTCTGGGCAACCAGAAACACCCCTCGTTTCCCCACGGTCACATATAGTTTTCTAGCTCTTTATATTTAGTAAAAAAGGTTTTACATTGTATTCATATATCTTATTGGATATACTTTGCTTATCACTGCAGGATGTCGAATTGCATAAAGTATAAAATCGATCTATTCGAAATGTTAGCGATTCGAAATTCATATCTTTCGAAAACGATCGCATCGACGAAAATTCGCATTCGGCGACATTTTTTTCGAAATTCGCATTTTCGAAATTCGCATTTTCTAAGCGGGGACCAACACCCCTTTTAACTTATGCTATTTATAGTTTATACTTTATTTAGTAAGTACCCCTTACCTAAATCACTTACAAGGTGCCCAATATACCCTATTATTTTTTTGTATTTATTTGTATCTTATAGCTAGCAACCTACCGTTCACCTTTTATTATTATTTTTCCTTGTGCTGGGCCAATAGAAAAAACACCCAAAGAACTTAATTTTTCTTAAAAATACTAGTTCAGTGCTAGATATGCCTCTAAATACTGTACCTGAAGCCGTTCCAGAGATATGTTTGACACAGGCAGTGGGGTGTTTGTGTAAGAAACACTCATGTTCTCTCCTCCTAAGTTTATAACTTTAACCTGAACATGATTACTGGATGGGAATCTTGGCAGCGTTTTCTGGAGAGAGAGTTAACAGTTTAGTGATATCATACTTGGTTAATATAAGGAATAGTATTAACAAAAATTAAACAAACTAAACATTTTTTAAAAGATTATAACACAACATCTATTGGCAGAGAAAACACCAGTTATACCATATGAAATTGAAATGTTTTCCAAAATTCCTTTTTTAAAATACAAATATGAATTTTGTATTTATTTGGTTGTTATTTGTATTGTTTTGAGCAAAAATTAACTAAATATTGATTACAAATAGGAAGGCTGTGTCATCCCAGCGTTTCTTAATGTGGTTGAGGTTTGGTCAATCCTCCTTGATTTAAATAAAAATCCCTTTCAACAGACCAGGGGCCAGATTTACTAAGCTGTGGGTTTGGAAAAGTGGAGATGTTGCCTATAGCAACCAATCAGATTCTAGCTCTTACTTTCTTTTTACATAATAGAGAATGTCAGCTAAAATCTGATTGGTTGCTATGGGCAATCTCCACTTTTCCAAACCCGCAGCTTAGTAAATCTGGCCCCAGGTCAGAAAAAACCACACTCAGTGTTTTCCAAGTCAAGAAGCTTTAAAACCTCTGTAATATCAAGCAAGGCAACAAAAAGAGTGCTACACAATTTGCAACCATTGAAACTACTGAGTTATTATAACAAGGAGTACTTACATCTATTTCTATCTGCACAATGGCAGCCACAACAAATGCCATTGCAGCAAGGAACATACCCACGGTAATCTTTTTCAGAGGTCTGTAGTTAAATGACAAACATTTTAAGCACAACAGATATATAGATTTAGGAGACACAATGTTCATCAAAACACAATTTATTTTTTTCCAATTTTATTTTAAAAATTGTAACATTTGATCTAAATGAATTATCGCACAAAATTAATATCTGCATATTAAGGATTTGGGATTTTTAGAAATACAAACCAATAATTTCATATCATCAAAATTTAATACATTTTAAAGCTATACTCCAACCAATCAAAACCTTTAAACACTTATATCGCTGTAAATGGTTGAGTGCATAAGTGAGCAGTGGATCTTATCACATAATGCAATATCTTGATTATCTTGGTTGGCCAAATTCATAGAATTATATATGACGTTTACGCTATTATGTAGATGCACTCTTACTGAATTCTTCACCATTGTAAGACCTAATACTGGATGTCTATACACAATGTTTGGGAATAGATGGTTTTGACCTTTAGTAGTATTATTTAGCAAAAAAGTATAATATTAACCAAGTTGTATCATGAATTTTGTAGAATTTTTTTCACTCAATAACTTGCTATCACATCTTAATGTAATATATTTAGTCTTCTACTTACGTAAAATTTAGCTTGCATTTTCTAATCAGAGGATAGAGTACAATATCAACGAAAGGCACAAGAACAATAATCAATATTGGATTCACAGTCTGAGGAGGCAAATATGAACATTAGTTATTTTGAAATTTAATGTGGCTATTTTTATTATCTGCATGGAAGAAATGTTACCTGCATCTGATCTGGCTGGATTTGAATTGCTCCCTAAAGAGAAAATATAACAACATTATATATAAATTTCTTGATAAAAGAACAACACACTAACTGTTTTAGTTTACGTTCCTCTAATTTATTTTACAATTATATATATTCATTTTTTTATTGCCATAGGTTAATAATTCTGATTATGATTACACCACATAGAGATAATCACTGAGAAACCAATTTGCCAATTTCTCAGTATCACAGTTGATGACATATAGGGAGGAGTTTGCCAGATTTGTATGTTATTCTTGGATATTGCAATACTGTTTTTTTAAGTACATTATGAACACCCTCTAAGTTACTTACAAAGTTTCCATTCATAGTTGTGGCTTGCAGAGTCCATCTTGAACCCTTTAAAAAATAAGCTCATTATAGTAATATAGGACAAATGAATTAGCAATAATGCAGCATTCCTACCAAGCAGTTATAATGATATGTTAATAGCATCTATTATTGTGTATATTTGCAATTTAAAAGGTAGACAATAGAATTGATTGGTTAATGCTATGAAATTATATGGACTTTATATGGAGAGTAACAGCTGTGGATGTATGAATCTCTTATATAGTAATAGTAACTGCATCTTTGACTTCAGAAACAAGTTAATGATGATGTGAGATAACCTGTGATGTAAATTTGCTGAAAAAGCACCACAACCAGGCATCATGGTTAACGGAATCAGGCCTTAGATGTATGACAACATAAGGAGTCTGCCCTAGCAATATTACTAGATTTATTACTATTATTGGGCCAGATCCTAAACTACATACGCAAGCAATTTTCCGCTAGCCGCTGACGTAAAATCGCCCATTAGTATTTACTGCGCATGCCCATGCCAGATGTTACGCCACGCAACTCTGAACGTACGTACCAGCCATGTATAAACAGTGTAACTACGAACGAAGGCGCGTGACAGCCATACGACAATGGTAATTACACTTCGGAGGCGGGGTGAGGCATTTAAATCGTCCAGTATGGGTGTGCTTAGGCACTTACGTACGTGAAGCCTTTACATTCGTCAGTAGTTACGCATTAAAAAGTTAAGGTAGGGTTTGGCAAGCTTAAAACGGCCAAAGTACGTACCAGCGAGGGGAGTGCATAAAAAATCCGCTAGAGTAAATACGCTACGCGATAAAACGTAACAAGCACTTAGGTCTGGATCTACCCCATTGTTATTATTATTATTATTATTAATAATATATAGATAGATTGATTGATTAATGGCAGTGTTGATATCTTTCCTTTCTTTCCTTTGTTTCTGTTAAAGCACAGTACCCATGCCTTCATACACCTGTCTATATTAACCTATAAATTGTCCTATAATGCCCTTTTTTGATATTATTTTCATACTTGCTTTTTATTTGTTTTATACTTTGGAGTGACTAGGCTATTGTTGGTTTTTATTGATGGTTTTTACAGTTATATATAATTTTCTTATAGCCTTGTATATTGATTACTAATATTGCCTGGTTCTCAATAGTAAGCTTCCAATGCGCCCAACACAAGCACTGATATATCTGACACTTAATTAGCTCTAAATGGTCTTGAATTGTTTCTTTTAAATTTGTGATAAGTCCCGTTACATTGTTTACATTGAATTATTTCTTTTAAATTTGTGAGAAGTCTCATTATGTTGTTTACATTTTTTAAACTTCTGATATTTATTTATTATTATACTTTTAATGTGTCTATATTTTAAACTGACTATATTGCGGATCGTTTTATATTTTAACTTGAACTTGTTTTGTGTAACATTTCACATTGTTTATCAGGGTTGCATGGTGACTAATGAAGAGTTTCCGATAAGCAGGACTCAGGATGTGATTAATAAACTAAATGAATGGAAACCGGAACTAATTAAATAGATGCCCATTAGGAGACTACAGACACTATGGGCTCTATTCACGAAGATCGTTTTCATATTATTAAGCCCATTTTCACGTGAAAACGGACTTTATCATATGAAAACGAAGAATTCCATATTTACAATGCTATCATTGCCATGGAAACCATGGCGACGATCGCATAATGCTCCCAAACGCTGGCTCAATGCGCTAATGATAGTAAATAGAGCCGAATGTAATCACCCCCTGAAGAAGTCGAGTACAGCTATAAGCCCAGATGAAACGCGTAGGGTAATACAACAAAAGTACAGCCTTTTAAACCTTATCAGAATTTCCAGTGTTGCTACACAGACTGAACCCGCGGCTGAGTGGATCGGCGGATGGAAACGCAGACGCACCTAAGAACCTGAATATACTTGATATCGGCTGTATGCAGATAAGCTTAATATGTCTTATTTTATTGTGCTGTGGTACTCATGTTTTTTAGGATTAATTGATTAAAGCTGAATATTTTATAGTATCACACTATGTTCCGATTTCTGTGTTTTTATATTTGACATGAACAAATAACAGCAGGAAGCTGTTGTAGAGGCATCTCCACAAGACTGGTCTCTGGCACGCAGATGAGATATTCTATTTATCATAACCTACCCCGTTGAATCTATTATTGATTAAGGTGGAGGTTTTTTCACCTAGCTTTTTAGTTTTACTGTGTACACAAGAGTGTGTTTTTGCTTTATCGCTACACTTAAATTTGCGTTTTTTCCTTTTTTCTTCCCCCTCTTTGCACCATCCAACCCTGATTTGTTTGGAGTGTTATAAAATACAGCTACGCTGTAAGATTTTTGGATCACATTATCCAGGCGCTATTTCTAATATTACTATATGAATCTTAACCTATAAATTGATTTGAACAACCGCCATTTTGTGTATTTTTATTTATAAGACTGCACACAGTTTTTCACAGCACCAAACACTGTTTCCTTAGTTTCAGGTTATTTTCATACATTCAACTACCCTGCAATCTTACATCAATCTATTTCATTTCATTATGGAGTGTTACTATGGAAATGCAACAAGCTAAAAATATTGCACTTACAAACCACTGCCATGAAGACAGATTTGCTACATGACGGTACAACTTAGCTCATTTTAGCAGGTACAATAGGTCACCCTTCTAATCAGTCAAAAAGGTCTTATAGAAAATAATGGACAAAATCCAATGTTTGGAAAGATTTAACATTTTTTAATTAATGGTTTATTGTTAGTATATGTAAAAATAATAAGAAAAAGGTGGAATATGCAAATATCACTGAATATATCCATAATTTATATGTCTCCTGCAAGGTCATTATATGTAAATACATATGGAAACACATACTGTCTTGTGTATGCAAGGCAAACTTCCTATAAAAAAAAAGTTCTCAAAAAACTTAATCTCTCTATCATTTGTATTATATATGTGTTGTTTTGTGTTGAGACCTGTTTAGAGCAAGGGATTGACTTTCTTTCCACTGAAGCTACAGACTACATAAGCATAAACTAGGATCTGGGGAAAAGTTGAAAAATATTTATTTTAAAAAATGTTCATTTTTATTTTCAAATACAAACAAATTTAATCAAAGATATCTTTATAAAAAGTAACATCTGACAACAAAGTTTCCGTTGCTAGTAGAGAGCTTATAATGTAACTAGCTATAAAGTTCTACACACACCTTAACAATACTTATAAGAAAATATTAGAGTTTTATTGTGTGCAAAACTTTTGTACCTATGAAATCTTTTGGTGGTCACTGTCCTGTGTATACAACTGTGTCCGGTGTATAAACATTGCTTATTACTTTTGGAACACCCCAATCTTACTGGGTTTGCTGATATAAAAGTATACTATATATATAAAGCATTAATCTTAATTGTTAAATTAAATTGAATTAATTTGGTAAGCTACCTGCTGGTCGAAAAGGGCCCAGAACATTGGAAGTGGGATGTACAGGAAGAGGACCTTAAGAACCATCTTTACCTGTTCAATAAGAAGCTCCTAATAACAGAAAAGCAATAAAATTAATTATTTCATCAACTTTGAAATTTGGAGAGTAGATGAGGGGTAATGTATCGAGCAGAATACTTAAATATAAAACACATACTTAGATGCTTTACTAAATGGAACTTACCTTTATTTATATATATATAT
>WWET01000185.1:284773-294778 GCA_011038615.1 Limnodynastes dumerilii | reverse complement strand
GGGTCTCCTGTCAAGATTGACAGGAGACCCAGCCAATCAGGAGAGACTGCAGCCAGCCAATAGGCTGGCGGCAGGCTCTCCAGCAGAGATTATCGCTCCCAGCCTGTGGCAGTGTATGGTGCCGATATCAGGACCTTTCCCCAGGGGGAAATCGTCCCGTTGCAGCCCAGCCACATGCTGGGAGCGATAATCGCTCTAGTGTGTGCCCAGCTTTACGCATTTCATCGGATGTGCCGACTTCATCAGGTCAGACTACCCCGTCCCGTTTATCGGCAGCCACATGCTGGGAGCGATAATCGCTCTAGTGTGTGCCCAGCTTTACGCATTTCATCGGATGTGCCGACTTCATCAGGGTGAATCAGACTACCCTGTGGGTATACCCACAGTGTTAATCTTAATAACATATCATTGAGGATATATCCTGTATTCAATAGATTACATCTGCATAGATACATCAAGAATTACTTTTGTGCATGTCAAATTTCTTGAAAAACCTTACATTGCAGCCTACAACATATCATGCCCCTAATATGCTCCTGAAGGCATAATATACATTAAAAATAATGTTGCCACTGGTGAATTCTAAATGTTGTTACTAATCTTCACTAATTTGTAATGCTGCTAGAATTTTCTAGAAATAATGCAGGTTTTCTCCTGCCTCTTCTCAGAGTGAAAACCCCTCCTAATATCACAATTAGTAAAAAAAAAATTATATAATATATATATTTGTCCAAAATATGCAGCAATTGTGTTTATTGCGTTTACACATGCTCCAAGCGTAATAATTGTCAAAAGCATTCTGTTTTTTCTTTTATTGCGGTTGCAAGTGGGTGTGATTTTATATATTAAATTTATGTATGCTAATGGGTTGCTGGGATATCCAGATCTCCGATCCATTGTCATTTTAATTGAGGACGGATCATATGTTTTAATTCAGGGTTTATGAGTTGGAACTCTGTGCAAGTGATGGGAATTGTCTCATATGCACTCACACTTTATCAATATAATTTTTTTTCCTTATGTAGAGAAGGCCAAAACTATAGGAGAACAACACTAGAATCACCATCAAGTATATTCTGATAAATTAATGTGAACTAATTTATTTAGTTTTAAATTATTATACACAATTGTATTAGGTCTATGTGGGCACTTTTAAATGACATTAAAAATTAATTTTGCATTTGATCAAATTAATGTGATTCAATGATCTATGATTTATTTTAGATTATTCTATGTCTGTAAAATTGGCCCAAGTTTATAAAAGCATATGTACACTTTATATTGCAACATTGTTTATCAATGTAGAAAATTACTGGATTCGCTCTAAATGAAGTCCATAATCTGTAATATAATTTACAAATAAGACAAATTTTCATCAAAATGTTTTTGAACAATGACATTTGGAATCTTAACACTGCTGTGATTAATGTGTTGATGTAGCAATGAGAGTTTAAATACATTAGGATAAAAATATTAATAGCATACTTTATTCCATAATATATACTATAATTTAAAATTATAGTGCAATCTTAAAAGTAATTCAGACTTCCATAAAAAAAGCGAGTTTTATATAAGTCTTGAAAAACAAAAAGAATAAATACAATGTAGTCATTATTATACTAACCCCAATGCATTTGCACACTTTAACTATAACGTTACCCTGGGGAGACACTTTTTTGTACATTCCGCTTCCAATGATAAAAATAACTGTAAGAAAAAAATTAAAAATAAAATTATATTTACTATAAAATCAATTCTGCAAGTTAAAGAAAATAAAGAAATACATTTCAGGCCATTTTGGGTTCTGCAAACTATTTTAACTTGTATATGTTATTACTATACAACCTTGTTTTTGCATAAGCTTTTTATCTGTTTGACCAATGTTTCCAAAGAGACAATAAACTGTTGGGTACATTAACAGTCTGTGCTCTTCCAAGCTTGTACAGTATGTTCAGTTGTGATTGCAGTAAAATAATTAAGGGATGGTGAAATAAAGCTTGCAAACAAATCTCAAATGGATAACAGGTAATAAATTCTACATGTTCTATTATGTACTTGCATAACCATTCATATTTAACTGTGTTTGAACCAGATAATAGATGCAGGATTGCAAAGTACACTAGTGCAATTATTGGTCCAATCATCCAATTATCAGATGTTTGGGAAAAAAATTGATGTAGTGTATGGTCTGAATTTTTTTTTTATATTTTTATGATGTATTATGATTATTTTTCATCTAGAGGTGCAGGTATATACCCGTAATGCAATATTAATTAAATATTATAATAAAAACATAAAAATGAATTCTGCAGGTATTTTTATTTCTATTTCGTTACTATGAGACACAGTAAAGATACAATGTTCAAAACTTACCCAAAGCAACCACCATAAGTCCAGCAGGCACACCAAATGCTAAAGGATAACACTTCTGCTTGCTGTGAATGCCACATTCTTGTCCTGAAATGAAAGGTGTCTACTAAGTAATTTTTCAAATGCTTAAAAACAACAAGATGTTCTAAATTGTTGAAGATCGTGGGACAAGACAGATCACAGACTTTACATAACCTCTTGGTCAGAAGTCACATTGACTTGGCTCTTCTCCATGTGGTAAATTTAAGGCATTCAACTATATGTCAAATATTTGATGGTCATGTTAAATTTAATAATTTAGGCATTTTTCCAGCTGTGATTCAACATTTTGTCATCTATTGTCGTGTCTGCTCCTGTGGTTTATGCAGGTAAAACCATCAGTAAGATTAAACAGAGACTAATGAACCAAATGTATTCAATCAGCAACAGTAGGTGTGATACTGGCAAATGTGAAAACTTTAACTGGAATTTCTAGGTGCTTCAATAAAGCCATGATGCTAACCCTGCCGGCTTAATGGCTTTTAGTATTGAGAAAGTACACATCAGTCTGAGGGGCACTAATATCAACAAAACCCTGTGCAGAAAGAATTGCTTCTAGGAATTTTGGCACATAGAGGGTTTAATTTAGAATATGAACTTTACCCCCCTTTTGTTGCAATCTTTATAAGCCTTTAACTTTTCCTTTCTCCCATACTGGCCCTTTAAGAGACAGTTCACACAAGCATCCTTTAGATGTAAGATTAATATAGGCAAACAATCTTGTTTTTCCATTCTTAAGACTGAATCTATTACTTCATTATAAGTTCTTTACTATGCCGCCTAATCATGGATAAGTTACTTAGTAACTGACCAAGATTAAAATAAGTGTATTTTGCTTGTTTATTATCTAATGACATTCAATTTTCCCAATCACTCTATCTTGCTACTATTAGTTTCTGAAGTTTCTTTGAAATTATATTAGCCTACCCTATTATTGTTACCTTAGATTTCTGATATCTCAATTAGATGTAGTGTCTCAAAAAACTATTGTGATAAAGCTTATATATTTTTGTTGATAGTTAATTAGTCAGCTATGCTAGCTGCTTTGGCTGTGTAAAATGATTAGTCCACTGACTGTTGCTTATAACCTGCTATGGTTTTAACCTGCTTTTCCTGACCTGTTTTCTTTAAGCATTGATTTTACAAGCATCTAGGAGTTGTAACTGGAGTTAGAACTGTGTTAGGCCTGGATTTGGGCACATTATTTCTATTATTACTGTGAACTGATTTTGTAGTTGAAGTTTGCTGCTTTTTAAGTGGAAAAACAAACATTCAGCAATGTTTGGTCTTGTAGATTGCAGTTGATGTGATGCTTTTGTTTTGCATGAAACAATTTGGAGAACCGGGTATGTTCAAATTGTCATAAAATTTCTTTTTCATGAGATGAGTTAACTATAATGCATGGTGAGAGATGCAGGATGTCTTTATCTCTGAGGCCACCGTTGGCTCAGAGAGTTCCCAGGAGGCATACTGAATGGACTACAGTAAATAATGCTGGCAGGCAGGTTCCAGTTGTGCAAAGACACATTGCTCAAGCTGTGCCCTTGCAAAACTCATATGATGCACTTGGTGTACACTACAACAGGTAACACAAAATATTAGGGAATCTGATGACTCTAGTGGCAGGAAAAAGGGAATGGAGGAATGGTCAACTCAGTGGTCAATTGGCAACTGTGGTTTAATGCCAAAAAATGTAAAATCATGTACTTGGGGTGCAAAAACCCCAAATCTTAGTATAGCGTCAATGGGGTTACATTAGAAACTTCTGTGGAGCATAGGGATTATGGATTCAAAATTTTATGTGGCTTAAAGCTAGCCAAGCCATGTAACAAAGCAATGAGAAATGCTTGGTTGCATAGGGAGAGAAGTTAGTAGCAGAAAGAGAGAAGTAGTGATGCCCCTTTATATATCGTTGATACGACCTCACCTAGAATACTGTGTTCCGCTCTGGAGGCCATATCTCCAGAAAGATATAAATACATTAGAGACTGTACAAAGAAAAGCAACTAAAATGGTCCATGGCCTGTGTCACTAAACATACCAAGAAAGGCTAGAAGAACTAAACATGTATAGCTTGAAGCAGAGAAGGGAGAGGGGGGATATGGAGAGAGGGAAGATATTAGAAGCTTCTCCAAATATATCAAGGGTGTAACCAGCTAGAGGAGGGTGGCTTTTTTTTAAAGGAAGAGGTGTAATAGAACACGAGGGCATGAAAATAAACTGGAGTGTGGTAGATTCGGAGGAAATGTATGGAAAAATTACTCACTGAAAATGTGGTTTATATGTGAAGGTACCTCCCATTTGAGGTGGTTGAGGCTACCACACAGTAACAGATAACACCGATAAATCCACAGACAAAATATAAGGATATCCTAAATCTCAAACTAAATTGAGGGTAAAATAGGATCTAGGGTCAGTGTAGTAAATAAACAAGTGCTCCATTTACTAATTGGTGAGAACTTCATGGAAACGGTCTTTATCTCCTCAAAACGAAGTCTTCACCTTTTATAAAGCTAAGATTGCCATGGAAACCATGGCAATCATTAGCCTTTGCACTCCCGATTGCCAGCCCATTGTAATGTATGCGGAATGGCTGATTTCTATATTTACTAAGTGTCAGCACAGATTTTAACAATCCACGCCGATACTTTATATAACGCCATCTGAGGATGGCGTTAGTGTAAGTATTCCAGTGACGTCCCTATATACCCCCCCTTTTCCTCCCCCTAATAACTATTTTTAGGAGGAGGAAAGAGGGGTATGTATATGGAGACCACTGGAATAAACAAGTTGTATGTGTATTAATAAGAAAAAAATCATAATAATTCTATATATTTAGATAAAAATGAAAACAAAAGTAAAGAAGGTGTTAAACTTACCTGTCTGACGTCTTTCTCTGAAGTCCCGGAGATGACGTTCCGGCACATGCGCAGTGTATTTAACTTTTGGGACATTACATTTTTCAAGACCCAAAATATAGCTACTGTTCATGCGCTGTTACTTCATTTTCGGGACTTCAGAGAAGGACGCAAGGTCAAACGTCTCCAGCGAAAGTCCCGCAGACCATCACGGGACCTTGCCAGAGGGGTAAATAATTGTAAATGTCCCCGTCGATATATTCAGGCTCGCTGCGAGCCGCAGTGAGCCTGGATTCCTTTAATAGTGCTCAAAGCGCTATGGATAGTACATGAACACCCAAGTGGGTAGACTACTAATTTAAAAGCCATGCATTAGTGATCTGGGTCCCACAGTGAATCCTGTCCTTTCTTCTGTGCAAGGAATTTCTTTTTTGAGTGTATTTATTTGGTCCCTGAAGTTTTATACTGATATTTTCTGGATTGATTCGGCCCTTTTATTCTTGTTGTAATACAATGGCCTCCATTTTTCCCACAGCCATATGGAAATGTGTCTTTGCATTAACTAAGCTGAGTGATGGTCGGCTTTGGGGTGCAGGCTATTTTATGTTCATGCTAATATTAATACTCTCACAGGGTGGAAAATAAGCATAGTACTCTGCACTTACCTCTGAGGATAGGAGTTATAATTGTGGACAGGAGACTTCCTGCATTGATTGACAGATAGAAGATGGAGAAGAACCTACTCCTCTGTTTATCCTGTAAAATAAAATACATATAAAAATAACACCAGAATTCATTAACTAGTTTAGTAACAGTACATTAAAATGCGTTATCACTAAATTATAACCTACCTGGCTTTCTTCGAACTGGTCTCCACCAAAGGCTGCTACACAGGGTTTAATTCCTCCAGTTCCAAGAGCAATCAGGATAAGACCAATCATTGATAATCCACTATAAAAAAGGGGAAATTTGCTCTTTAACTATCCATCCAATAATAACTTCCATTCCATATGCTTTAAATATGTGGCGATGCATAATTTTGCATCATATTAGCATGTCTTCATAATAGATTAATACTTACATGTGAAGACCAATATTGTCAGGTGTTCCATCCTTATTTGAATCCGTAATATCATGGATGGAACCTACAGCCATAATAATCTGACCAGCTGCATACACTACAGATAGATAAACAATGGTCCTGTGCGTAAAGAAAATATACAAATGTGATTCTTAATTTCTAAAAAATAACAGATTTATTTAGCAATAAGTCCCTGGAAGTGTTTAAAACAATTATAATTTCCTAATTTATTATATGATTATACTGAACGATCCTTTTCCTTAGGTAAAGTTATATTTTATAAATCACTAGATACTGTTATAAATAGATCATTCTACTTATTACAGATGATCTTACTTGAACTTTCCCAGCCAGGAGTCAGCAATAATAGCCCCAAGGATTGGAGTCAGGTAGCACACAGCAACAAAAGTGTGATAAACCACGGTTGCAAGATTATCATCCCATAGCAGAAAGTATTTAAAGTACAACACCAACACAGCTGAAAGAAAGGTATAGATTAGGGGACTAGGCAGATGAAATGTGTCTATCATTTAAACACTGCTATAAAAAACTATTAGAATTACTAGCCAATACTGGGGACCTTTAACCTGGAGACTTTGTTTCCTAGGGTATCCTTGTAGTCAAGCCTCTCTCCATTTTTTTATGTGAACATATTTATAAATGCACATGTCCCTATGTAGTCACTTAGAAACACTAACAATCAGTAAGGTTGGCATGTGGTATATGGAAGGAACATGCAAACATAGATCAAATGCATTAAAGGTGTGTTTAAACTAAATCTGACACTTCTTTATTATTGGCTACTGTATTATTGACTTTTAGGAGCTTTTTGTTTTAGATGTTACATATTGTGGACTACAGCGTTTGTGGTAAAAAAAAAATACTGGCTATACCACGGACTCTTATATATATTAAAGTCTGGCCTTTTGACTTACATTACATCCATTAAGCTTTACTGCTGTCACAGGGAGTGAGAGTCCTTTGCTACCACCTACATTTGCACAATTCGATCTCAACATTTTATGCAAATGGATTTAATGAATGATGCTAAGTAACATTGGATATAAATCCCTTACCTCGCATTCCATAGTAGGAGAATCTTTCACAGAACTCATTGATGACAATGAAAAAGATGCTCAGTGGATAACCGAAGCAGCCCGGCTAACAATAAATATTGGAAAATTGAGATTACTATAATGTTATAAAAATATATTATGTTAGGAAAACATTCATAATGTTAACAAGCTATATAAGAAATGAAAATATTTAGCAATCGTTTTGTTTATATTTTCATATAACAGCAAAATAAGATTGTTTTTTGTTTTTTTTCCATTTTTTTTATATCAAGTTTTTATTTAACTCAAAGAAACATAGAAAGTGACGGCAGATAAGAACCACATGGCCCATCCAGTCTGCCCAGTTGTTTATTTAAAACTATACTGACCCTAGACCCTATTTACCCTCAATTTAGTTTGAGATTTAGGATATTCTTATATGTGTACTAAGCATGTTTAAACTGTTCTACTGTGTTAGCCTGAACCACCTCAGAAGGGAGGCTATTCCACTTATCTACCATCCTTTCAGTGAAGTCATTTTTCCGCACATTTCCTCTGACTTTGTAGTGTGTGGGTGTGTGTGTGTGTGTGTGTGATGATTAATTCACTACTCACATGTTTCTGATTCATTACTATATAAAATTATTATTGCTTTTTCTGACTTTAACTTAAAGTGAAAGAATCTTTGAATAATAAGCAATCCTAGGATACACATACTGTATGACTGGATGAGAAGCCCCATTCTTCACTATCTTTCTAAAGATTGTAACATATGTAATAGACCTGACTTTCATTATTTGTTTTATGCAACTGGTAAAGTATAACAGGTATGTTAAAGAAAATTATAATAGAGATTAAAAAAAAAAAACTTACACCTGATTTTTCGCCCCTCCCTGTGAAAGGAAATAGAAAAAATAAACTTTAGAAACACACATTTATTATAAAGCACTATATTCAAAAATGAATGTTAAAAATGAATATAAACATATATATATTTATTAAACGAATATAAAAAATACTGCGTTTTCTCTGAATTAACTGTCCAAATCAAAGTTTGATTACTAAGATAACATTGAAATTAAAACAACTAAGTACTATGTATGTCTGAGAGAAGGTGGACCCAGAAGCAGGCAAACAATGGGATAATAAAAGTTCTTTGTGCCAAATAAAAATTTGTACATCCAAAGACACATTAACACCTTTAGGAGATTTAACCATTCTTTATTTAAATAGTAAATCTTTTTTCACATTTTCTGTTATTATTATGTTGAGATGCCAATTACAGATCAAGTATTGTGGTACATATCAAGTCTGTCTGCTTATGTCTATTTTCTCTCATATAAAACTATTATACGTAAATATAAAACTATTGACTGATGTAGACCTTGAGCATCTTATAAGTGACAGGGCCATTGCATCTTGCCACTTGTTATATATAAAAAAAAATATGCTGCTATGTAAGCCACTTTATGAAACCCAAAAGAAAAGGTATTAATCAGAACATTTATACTTAAGAAGTCACTAATTTCTTCAGTTAAAAGGAAGAAACAGTGTAAATCTAGTGGTTATCAGCAGTATCGCATATATTTTTTTTTATCTACCTTATCTACCTTCAAGGCTCCCTTATTTGTTACACTAGACATCTACTGTAAAATAAAAACATACTATAGATGACAATGTAGAAAACACACTGCATTCAGCAGACACATTGTGTGATTACTTAATAGTCTCTCAAAGCAATAAAATACACACATAAACAGCTCAATAAAATCACTGTTGAAGCACTACTATTCGTGTTATATATAGCAGCAATGAGATAACATACTGTGATAACTTAGGCCTAGATCCAGACCTGCATAAAAGAGATCCAGAGTTCTATACTGGAATCCAGTGGTGGGGAAGAACGGGGCATAATGTGGAATTTATATTGCTATGTGGGAGAGGGGAAAGTATTTCAGTTGTACAGTGTTTCCATGCTAAGTGTCCTTGGCTGTATTCAGTCTTCTGACCCATCCCAATTTTATGAGAAGATGGTGCTGAAGTCTTTAGGTAGTGAAGAGATTGGCCTCCTTTTTCTGCAGCACAGTTGTAAGTCTACACCTGGTTCTTAATGCAAACAATTTGTAAAGAGAATTTAAAAGCATTATGTTGGATTCAGCAAGTGTAATTGGCATGTTGATGTTTTAGGACTAGAGCTTTATGTTGTAAAACATAATATACAACATGTATTTATATTTTATAAAAGAGTTTATGACTATAAGCTGAAAATTAATTCTGACTTTCCTTTAAAGCATAAAAAACATATTTAATGATTAAACAATGAAGAAATAAATATAATTGTATTCCCATTATCCTCCAATATCCTATGTGTTCAGGATAAATAATGCATGTACCAGTCATGTAGCTGGAAATCATACAATATGGATAAGGATTAAAGTAATTGTGTCAAAAATAACCTTTAGTTGTTCTCAGTTAAACCTTTCCCAAAACCATTGAACATTGGGCCTGATCCAGAGCTACGATGTTACACTGAGCGCTGCAGCGCTCAGCGTAACATCGGTGCTCTGGCTCGACACTCCCCCTGTGCGGGCGTATGGCCCCT
>WWET01000185.1:265871-277320 GCA_011038615.1 Limnodynastes dumerilii | reverse complement strand
TACATAACATATATTGCTCGTGGTACTCAAAGGAAGCTTACTTCACATGTGCTTCTTGGCTCTTAACCATTGCATAGTCAGGTCTAAATTTTATTTGCAGTAATCAGAGGCCTCAAATCACGACACGGCCATTTTAATTATATTTTGGCAAAACCGCCATTTTAATTACATATATTGCTCGTGGTACTCAAAGGAAGCTTACTTCACATGTGCTTCTTGGCTCTTAACCATTGCATAGTCAGGTCTAAATTTTATTTGCAGTAATCAGAGGCCTCAAGGGTAATCCAGACACCCAAATATTTGAACCTATTAGTCACCTGTAAAGGAAAGGAGATCATCACAGTGAGAGTGGGCATCCTTGCCTTGTATCCCACAGTAGCGGTAACGGCTCTGTAGTGCAGCCATTAACGCATACCATGGAGGCCGGGGAAGAGTATAAAATTCGCACCCATTTTTTTAAAAGGTGGGGGTAAACTCAGATCGGTCCAACACGTCCCACAGATATCCCCACTCTACTGAGCAGCATCAAGGTATACCACCTCTACCTCCTCCTCGACTTCATGAGGCATCTGAATCTGAGTAAAAAGACTGAAAATTATGCATTTACCCGGCATAAAGTCGGTTTGATCTGAGTGTACTGTGGAGGAGATCACCCGTTTTAGTCTACAAGAGAGTAATTCGGCCAGTATCTTAATGTCAATGGATAATAACGAAATTGGCCTAATGAAGTCCGTGAGGAGCGGATATTTTCCAGGTTTGTGGATAACTACAAAGAAGGCATCTGTCATGGAAGATGCTAGGGAGTTAGTTTCAAACAGGGCTTCATAGGTTTCCAACAATTTGGGAATAAAGACATTTTTAAATTCTGTATACAATTCTATCGGTAGACCGTCCATGCCTAGTGACTTGTTATTGGGGAAGGAACCAACAACAGTCTCCAACTCCTCCAAGAAGAAGGGGCCCTCCAACATCTCCACTGCTTTCCCTGTCAGCCTAGACAGGTGTATGGAATTATGATATGACTGTAATTCCAAATTTGAATAGGTAGCGTTGGTGGAATAAACAGACTCAAAGTAGTGGAAAAAGACTGATTTTTCTGATCACTTCTAGTCAAATGTGCCATGTATAACCCCACCATATCAGTTTGGGAATATGATAAGTGCCCAGCAAAAGGAAATCGTCTTCTAGATTTTGCAAAGAGGTAGTCAGTCCAGTCCTTTCCAGCTCTCAACTAACTTAATCTATCAGATTCATTATGGTTTCTAATGTACTCAGTCTCCCATAATCAACACTCTCCCTCCAAAGACAACTCCTGCATCCTGTAAAATTTTTCTTCCCAGCTACATTTGCAAATAAGGGAACCCCTCACCACTGACTTAAAGGCATCCCATATCAAAGCAAGATTGGTAGTTCCCAGATTATCTGCAAAATAGCCCTCCCACTCTGTAATCAAATCAAAACCCAGGTCCATCAAATCTAGCCAATATGGGTTAACTCTCCAGAAACGTAAGTTGGCATCATCTTTCAGGACCACTGACATAAATACTGAAGAATGGTCCTATATGCCTCAAGGGAGGTACTGAATCGAATTGACATATGGGCCCAATGAGGTAAAAATATAATCTATATGAGAAAGTGTGTGGAAACTAGCAGACTGACAGGAAAATAAGTGTTCTCCAGGGTTTCTTAGACACCAAACAGCTGACAAACCAATAGTGGACATGAATTTGGAAAAGGGAGTGAGTGCGTGCAGAACCTTCCTGAGCAGAGGAAGTTCTCCCGCGATCTAACTCCTTAGCTAAAACATTATTGAAATCTGCCATGCATATTGTAAGGGTACCAGGGGAAGACATCATTATTGAATGGGGAGAGGAACATAGATCACCAAAATAAGAATAGGGACAAGCTCAATCCTTTCCCTGAGAAACACAAACCTCCCATAGGTATCAGTCTGGATCTTACCCAACAGAAATCTGATATGTTTACCTATTAAAAGAGAGACTCCCCTAGAATTACTAGTATGTACCAAGTGATATACCCAGTCAACCCAGTGCTTTTAAAGGGCTAGTAGTGTACCACCCACCAAGTGAGTCTCCACTAAACATATTATATCTGCTTCATGCTTCTGAATTTAATTGAGAACAAAGGAACGCTTGACTTTATTGTTTTACCCTCTCGTATTTCAGGACAGGACTTTTAATGAGTTAACCATAGATCAAGTAAGCAGGAGTAGATGGCAGAAAGAAGAAGAAGAAGTAGAAGAAAGGTGTGAAACAAGAACCATGGGCCAGATCCTGAGCTAAGTACGCTAGCGTATTTACGCTAGCCAATGGTATCAAATCAGCTATTTGTATGTACTGTGCATGCGCGCGGCAGATGTTACGCCACGTAAATCCTAACGTATGTACCAACAGCATAAATACAGGGGTGGGGGCATCAATACGACACCCGTAATTACGCTTTGGAGGCAGAGGGAGGCATTTAAAGTGGACAGTATGTCCTGGGTTTGGCCGTCACTTACGTAAATCCATTCCGTACGTCAGTACTTACAATATGAAAAGATAAGGTAGTTTTTGGGCAGCGTAAAATGGCCAAAGTACATACAACCTAGTTGAGTACATAGAACTTACGCTAGCGTAAATATGCTACGCGTTCTAGTGTAACTAGCCCGTAGGTCTGTATTTACCCCCATGAGTTTAAAGACCTTTTAACCGAGAAGACTGCATATAAGAGCACTGCATGTAGATTGAGGAGGACTATAGCAATGACACACGAAGAAGTATATTCTCTTATCATGTACAGAAAAATCAGGGGACCCCTACAATTAACAAGTAATACCTAATCCCAAACATGTGAAACTTAGAACAAAGAAAACTCAACTAGCAAGAAAGGTGGTCACCTAAGCTCGACGTAAGAGGTCAACACCCTTAAGTGGTAAGCCATAAAAGATCTTAAAGAGCACACATACCTAGTAGAACAGTAAACATTTAACTATCTGTGCTATGTTGTGCAGCTAGAGGACTCAAGCCTAACTTATCTCGGACTGACTTGGGCGGGTATCCGCTCTGGGTTCCCGGAGACGTGATAGTGGTGATTTAGCGAGGTAGCGGAAGTTTGGAGCCTTAATATAGGATTTGCTCATGATTCAGTGGGCAAAGGGATTCAGGCTTGACGTGGCTTGACCAGGAATAGATATGAACTGACATGGACTGGACCAGGACTGCAACTGGAGCAAGACTTTACTAAACCTGGACTGGACCAGGACTGGAATTGTAGGAAGAATGGACTGAACCTGGACTGGGCCAGGAGTGGAACCGGAGCAAGACTTGACTGAACCTGGACTGGACCAGGACTGGAATTGTAGCAAGATTTGACTGAACCTGGACTGGGTCAAAAGTGGAACTGGAGCAAGACTTGACTGAACCTGGACTGGGCCATGAGTGGAACTGGAGCAAGACTTGACTTGGGGTGGACCAGATGACTTGAACTGGAACAGGGTTAGACTTGACCTGGGCTGGACCAGGTGGCGTGACCTGGAACAGGATTAGACTTGACCTGGGCTGGACCAGGTGACATGAACTGAAACAGAATTAGACTTGACCTGGGCTGGACCAGGTGACATGAACTGGAACATGTTTGACAATCTGCAGACAGATGAAGTTTTGAGGCTGTAGCAATATTCTGCAATCTGTTGAACAGGACAGACAGTCTGCAACAGCAGAGGTCTTGAAGCTGGAGCAATACTTGCAGGATGTTGAACAGGATAGACAGTCTGCAACAGCAGAGGTCTTGAAGCTGGAGCAATATACTGCAGTCTGTTCTCTGCTGGCAAGGTTAATCAGGCTGATTGCTGCAGCAGAGCAGTAGGCTGCAAGCTGAAGCCTGAAATCAGAGTTCTCACAAGAAGCAAGACAAGCACCAGACACCCTGAATGAGTTGTTCTGGCACTGAGGACTCAGTGCTCTGTGTTTAAATATAGCATCCCTGACCAGGATTGGACAGACAGATCATGTGCTTCTGCTTGCATGCTTCTGCAAATCATGTGCTTCCCCTAGCTTTTTCCTGGTTGGCTGCTGTAGATCATGTGCACAGATCCAAGATGGCAGCGCCCATGCACTGGAGGACAGCAGCGTTTGGTGCCAGCAATATACAGGGAAGCATGCGGTGTAAATCATGGATGGAGCTGCCACTACTGAGAGTGGCGCCTCCCTCAAGGCAGAGAGCGGGCACACCTGGAGAGAGCCGATGACAAGCGGCTACTGACAAGACAAGTCAGATAATTCTTTTGTGGAGATCACGGAGGTGGGCTTCCTCTCTTTCCAGCCCTCCTATCTAACCAGTCCTGAGCCTTATGAGGAGAACCAAAGAAGTGTGAAGTACCATCCACATTCACTCTCAGTCAAGAAGGAAATAGCATCACATACGGTCCTGTAGATGCCATTTCACTGGAAGAAATTGGGCTGTGTTCTATTGCACATCTGTAGCAAAGTCTGGGTAGTCAGAGATAGTTACATTATCAATTTACTTTGGGCCTTGTTGACAGAGCAGACAAAGAATATTTTCACAGTCCTGATAGTGGAGAAACCTTGCAATTAGGGTGCGAGTGGGAATCCCTGGGCGAGGGGGCTGTTTGGGCACTCGGTGGGCCCATTCTATAGCAAATTACAATGAGAAGGCCTCCTTGCCAAACTCTTTGATTAAATGTTTCTCCAAGAAACCAACCGAGTCCTGGCCCTCCACCCCCTCTGGAAATCTGACAAATATGACATTATTGCATCATAAATGTATTTCCAAATCCGTAATCTTGGTTTTCCAAGCCAAAACCTGAGGTAAGTCGGTCTAGCTGGCCTCTCATCGGGTTGGTGATGTCCTCTATGGCAGAGATGTGTTGTTTGATTTCCCCAAGACACTTACGCACCTTTTGGAGCTTATGTCTAATGATGAACAGGTCAACTTGAACTTCACCAATTTTCCCTGTCACTCTAAGTTCGTAATTCGTGATGGCTTGGACTACTTGCTACAGAGTGGGACTCGGGGGTAATGAATCTGTGGGCTTATCGGACTCCAGCACAGGAGTATTGGGGCGAGAGGAGGAGGACTGACCCTGTGAGGTGCCTGTAGTAAAGCCACAAGCATATGTTCCCATTTTGCCGGTGGGAGCCGCAGCATGGCTGGCTTTTCCCACGGTAGGAGGGTGGAGAGTAATATTACACACACAAAAGACACAAAGGATATTTAGGTTTCCACTGGAGTAAGAGGCTTGGAAAATGTTATAGAGTGAGAAATGGCAGAGAAAGCCACGTAGACAGTAAAAGTAAATCAAAGCACTTCAATGAGAGTGCTTTAGTTATTGTAATCCACAAGGGTAGGAATAAAGGAGTATTGAGAGCTGTAATGCTCTCAATACTTGTATTGAGAAACTGTTTGGGGATTTATTTGAATCCCCTGGAGAGGATAAAGAGTTCTGGAGATTAGCACAGGGCACAATAGTGGACAGACTGGGTTATACCAATGCTAATCCGCACAGAGAGTTGTAATCCACAAAGGCGAGAAATGAGCTGTAGTCCTACGCCCAGGCGACGGCAATACATAGACAAATGTTCAATAGCGCAAAATATACAAAGCAGTGGGAACCCAGGTTGTACTTCTGTGGGTCTGCTCAGCAAATTTAGGGGCCGATCCAGAACAACGTCCCTCGGCTGAATAACGTCCGTCAGATGCTGATGACAGTTACTGCGCATTCGTAGTATTTATTTTACGTAATATACGTATCGTTTCAGTACGTAGATAGCATATATGCGGTCTTTAATACCGCATATACACAATCTACATAACAAAACGATACGTAGATTACGTAAAATAGTTACTACGCATGCGCAGTAACGAGGGACGTTGTTCTGGATCCGGCCCATATTTTGTAATCCACAATGGCAGAAAGAGAGATGCAAACCTGCACACAGAAGACTCATACACAGTGCTATATATTCACAATCAGTAGGTATGGAACAGAATGGACTCTTAATGCACCAAGTTTGATAAAGTACCCTCCACGAAGGAAGAGTGTCTCTGGGTGATGGAATCCACAAGGGCAGGAGGATAAGGGAAGTTTTTACTCCATCCTGTAGGATGCTTGCTGTCAGCCAAGGGGGTACAAAGAGCGTTGAGTACAGTAACGCTGTAATTTAAGATGACACCGGAACCGTGGTGCTTTTCTCACCAAAAGAGTACTATGGCAGCAGGGGAGACCGGGAGCTAGGACAATAACCCACCCGCACCGGTCTTAACACAGCCTCACATATCTCTATATATATCTCGGCAGCCATATCCTTTCGGGTACCCTTTTTTCCAACACCGGATTTGGCTTCCCACTTGTGCCCCCCTGTGTTTCAACATCTCCTGGTAGGAACTCCTGTTCCATTTTAAAGGTTGTTTTGTAGTGCATTTATTAATAAATATTTTTTGTATTTCATTGTGTCTCCCATATATATCCCCCATTGGGGGTGAGGTGCACAGGTATATTCAAGAAGTACTTCCACCATCATCACTACTACTACTACTACTCTCAACCTACCCTTGGAATCTACTTACTTGCAACTAGGTTTTATTTATTTATTAATATTTTACTGACACTTCCCACTGTGGAAATTCAGCGCTGATAAAATTTACACCATATTACGTTCTTTACAGTTTTTATTAGGGGCTGGGACCCCCCATGGTGTATACTCAAAGCAGCAGAATTTTTTTGTGCTAAGTTTCTCTTTTCCTACTCTTTTGTCACATATCTCTTATTGGAGAGCCGCAGAAGGAGAGAGGACTCAAAGTAATTGTGCTCATTCAGCAGGGTAGAGGACCGGACCTCCACAGATATCACGTGGAAGCAGTTACCGATATATGTGTATATGTGTCCAGGTACAGGAAAGTGATGCGTTAGAATATGTACATATTGTATATGTTTGTTACTATCAGATTATTCAGTATAACCTAATGAGAATAATCAGTTCAAGGTGATTAAGGAATTGCCCGTAGGTTGAAATCTGCCCCAAGTAGTTGCTGCATATGCAAGAAAACAAAACATTACAACATACTGAAGTACTTAGAGCCTGATCCAGAACTACGGTGGGCGGCTGCATAAGATTGGCATTTCTGCTGATCTGCGCATGCGCCGGGCAGATGTTGCCCAGCGTAATCCATTTTTCTGGGTGCCCTGGATCAGGTGTTCGCAACTACAGCGTAGTTATGGACGAAGGGGCGGGCAGCTCCGTAACTATGCTGTAGTTATGGAAGCTAGGCGGGGGTGGTAGGGAAATTAGGAAGAGAGGGCTGGGTTAGGACATTACAATCTTGTGGTTGGTGTAATTACATATTGTTACGCCGGCTGAAGTTAGGGTGGCCTTCAGCCGGCGTAACAGTGTGTAATGACACTGGCCACAGGGTGAGTGTCAGGGGGAGTGTATGCTGATACGCTGTATGCAGCGCATTGGTGGAGGTCTGGATCAAACCCTTATAGTGTAATCGGGAAGTCACCGCTGAGAAAATGCGGTTTCCAAAATAGAGACAGTAGAAACACGCACCTCTGAATTGCCCGGAGCCTTAATTGCTTTTATTTTGTTTTGTAATAAACCCCCCCCCTTCCCTGCTACCCCCTCCGCCGCAACCTGCAAGTGCTGAAAATAAATAAATAAAGAACTGCTGCCGCTAGTTGAACTACTTCTGCAAGCATGCCCATGAATGACAAGGCATGCTTGCAGTAGTAGCACTACTATCGGCAGTATGCCATGCCCCAAAAAGCGTTCCATGCCCATGCCCTTAAAAAAAACAAAAAAAAAACAAACAAACACTGTGCCCTTCCTGCCATTATAAAAAAATATATATACTGTGCCCTTCAGATAAAAAAAATGTTAAACGTCCCAAGTGCCCCCCTATAATGTTAAATAATAAAATAATGCAAATTACCCCGTCCCGCCATAACAGGTAAACATAAATAAACAAATATACAACGTCAGCTGACAAATTGAAGTAAACAGTGTCAAGGGTGTTTTTCTCTATTTATACAATAACATCTAACGATAACTATATTGCACAACTAGGCGAGTCTCGTCATCATAGTTGTATCTGGTTTCAAATATGTATTTCATAGTGTGCATCATATGACTTGATGACATTCAATTACTGTTGTAATAGCAGAAGCATGGTGCATACACTTTACTCTTACTACCTGTGTCCATGTTATGCTGGTAATTAAGGGCCTGATTCACACTTAAGAACACGATAGGTACCTAAATATACGCACCTAACAGCAAGGCAACTCCCTCAGCACGCCCCCGGTTTTTATGTTCTTATGTGACTTACGAGTGTCATAGGGCTCCCTGTTGTAGGTTCACATTTGCTTAAGAACTTAACTGCATAACCCCGTCTTCATTTGGTCATTTAACTGCCTCTCTCCAACCAAATCTGCGTATCTGACGAGTTACTTATTCACAGAACGCCCCTTTTTACATATGTTACTACGAACCTAGAGACTTTAGGTGCGTAATGTATAAGGACGTAATTTGCATGCGTAAGTCCAACGTAAACAGCGTATAAATGTTACTACACATGCGCAGTGCATCCGTTGTTAAATATACGCACCTAAAACTACGCAGATTCTTAAGTGTGAATCAGACCCTAAATGTGCATGTACATATACCTTAAACTGTACATGTTAATTTTTTTTTATCCTGAGTTTCTTATAAAAAGAGGTGTTGGATAATGTCTATTTAAAACACAACTGGGACACTATAAAACTACAATGCATTACAGCATTTTTATGTAATAAATGTGTGTTTATTGTTGTGCATATTATACACAATAAGGAATTGATAACATAATATAAGGACATGAGGTAAGTACAGGCTTGTAATGAAGACAAGAAATAACAAGGATGCAGGGGCGTTTTTAGAAATGAAGGGGCCCGTGTGCAGACCCCCCACATGGGCCCCCCTCTTCTTCTTCCCAACCCCATCTATATCTATACAAACGGTCACGGTCTCCAGCAGCCTACCGTTCCCAACAGTGCACTGCACGCGGGCATCACGTGGGGATGTCAGGCATGCGTGCACTGCGCAGCCTCATGCTCTGCAAACAGAAGAGGAGCGTGAGGCTGCGCAGTGCAGGCATGCCTGACATCCTCACATGACGCCCACGAGCAGAGTACACTGTAGGGAACGGAAGGCTGGTGGAGACCGTCACCGTTTGTACAGATATAGTTGGTACTGGGATCCTCCATTAAGTGCAGGGTGAGTGCCATGGGCGGCCCCTTTGTCTGCGGGGGCCCGTGTGCACTGCACACTCTGCACCCATGGTAGATACGCCACTGCAAGGATGTATAAGGAAATTTTTATCTTGTTTGATAATATGACACAACTTGATAAACTATGACCTAGTCTTTTTATTTAAATAAACAGTTTAAACCATTTGTTTCTTGTAATTACCCATATACTTAGAACTGAAGCAATAAAAGTATTTTTGCACTTTTGTCCTTTCTTGTCTGAGTTATGCGATAATCAGCTACTGTATGACACGTACAGAAAACAACCAGATATACACAGGTAATAAAGGTTAGAACAACCACTTTTGTTACCTTTAAGATCGTTACAAGTTCAAAATTCAAATAACGTACAATAAGAAAAACTACCTAAATATTTATATATGCTCTTACACTGTGAAGAATGTTGCTAAATTAATGTCTATTCTCAGCATAATTATGTTTTACGAAGTCCATAATTCGGCTTTGTAATGTACTATTTGTGTCTGTAAAATACTTACTAGTGTAAATCTGTTCTTCCTTATAGAAGAGGCTGGCTTTGTAGCAATATGTTACCCTTCTGGTAGCAGCCATTAGAACAAGGGCACAGCAATTACAGTAGTTATAATGGACAGGATCCAGATTTCTAACATTCCTCTCTCTCTTCAGTGAGGCTGGATAGTACATCATCTATTTTTGTGACCTGCTTATTTGCCCATATCAGTACAAACTAATTGCTGTGCATCCACTCTATACAGACTTGTGACAAATCATACTTCCAACAGGAGGGCCAGTATTACAATATAGAGCAGTGCTCCGCAACCAGTGTGCCATGGCACACTGCCACTAAGGCAAGTTGGGCCGGGGGGCAAGGTGGCATGTGCCCCCCTGGCTGCTCCACTATCAGTGGTTTCAGGGTCACCTATGTGCAGCCTGTGGCCAGTTGACCAGAACAGGGACCTGGTCCACATTTCTGCACTGGACTTTTAAACAGTGTGGAACCAGGGCACTGTGAGCTTTAAACAGCACCCTGGTTCCTTTGGCAACGATGTGCTGGGAGTGATAATGTCACGGATGTCACACCCAGCACATATTAAGAAAAGACAACCAGAAAAGGCTGAGGAGCAGAGCACACAGGAAAGAGGAAGAGGAATGAAGATTGAAATAAAGAAAGGAAGTAATTGAAACGTAAGAAACAGAAAGGGAGTCAGTGAATGAGTGATTGTATGGACAGAAATTATGGGCAGTGTGATAGTGATGGCAGTGTGTGACCGATTGTATGGACATAAGTATGGGCAGTGTGATGATAGTGGCAGTGAATGAGTGACTAATTATATGGACATGAGAAAGTATGGGCAGTGTGATGATATGGGCAATGTGTGTGATTGCATACCATAAGAAAGTATAAAGAAGACATGATGTGGAACTACTGGAGAGGCTAGAGACACAAGATGGGGATGCTGCTTTTTTTTTTTTTTGTTTTTGTGTGTGCGACCAAATTCCAGAAAGGGTTTAGCTTTGTCAAGGGTGAGGGTTGAGGAGCACTTCACTTTTTCAACATTTTTTTTGTTACAGCCTTATTCCATAATGGAATAAATTCATTTTTCCCCTCAAAATTCTACACACAATGCCCCATAATGACAATGGGCCTGATCCAGAGCTACATCGTAAAAAAAATACGCCCAGCGAGCGAAAAATACGCTAACGATACGCCCGCTATTCGCTCATGACGCTCGGGCGACCGGAAGCTGTCATACTGGGCATGCGCATTGCGAATTTTTTGCCGAAAATTCGCATACGCTCGTCGTACGCTCGCTTGCGAGCGTTGCTCTGGATCAGGCCCAATGTGTGTGATTGCATACCATAAGAAAGTATAAAGAAGACATGACGTGGAACTACTGGAGAGGCTAGAGACACAAGATGGGGATGCTGCTTTTTTTTTGTTTTGTTTTTGTGTGTGCGACCAAATTCCAGAAAGGGTTTAGCTTTGTCAAGGGTGAGGGTTGAGGAGCACTGATATAGAGTATAGATACAGTGCATCCAGAAAGTATTCACAGCACTTCACTTTTTCAACATTTTTTTTGTTACAGCCTTATTCCATAATGGAATAAATTCATTTTTCCCCTCAAAATTCTACACACAATGCCCCATAATGACAATGGGCCT
>WWET01000185.1:241017-264598 GCA_011038615.1 Limnodynastes dumerilii | reverse complement strand
GCTCTGGAGCAGGTTTTCATCCAGGATGTCTCTGTACATTGCTGCATTCATCTTTCCCTCTATCCTGACTAGTCTCCCAGTTCCTGACACTGAAAAACATCCCCACAGCATGATGCTGCCACCAGCATGCTTCACTGTAGGGATGGTATTGGCCTGGTTTCCTCCAAACAACACCTGGCAATCACGCCAAAGAGTTCAATCTTTGTCTCATCAGACCACAGAATTTTTTTTTTCTCATGGTCAGAGGGTCCTTTAGTTGCATTTTGGCAAAAGTGGTACATTTGGCAGCCATGTGATTTTTACTAAGGAGTGGCTTTCATCTGGACACTCTACCATACAGGCCTGATTGGTGGATTGCTGTAGAGATGGTTCTCTCTCCACAGAGAAATGCTGTAGCTCTGACAGAGTGACCATCGAGTTCTTAATCACCTCCCTGACAAGGGCCTTTCTCCCCCGATCACTCAGTTTAGACGGCTGGCCAGCTCTAGTTCTGAGTCCTGGTGGTTCCGTACTTCTTCCATTTATGGATGATAGAGGCCACTGTGCTCATTGCACATCAAGCAGCAGATATTTTTCTGTACCCTTCCCCAGATAATACAGATCATTCTTTTGACTTCATGCTTGGTTTGTGCTCTGACATGCACTGTCAAGTGTGGGACCTTATATAGACAGGTGTGTGCCTTTCCTAATCATGTCCAATTAATAGAATTTACCACAGGTGGACTTCAATTAAGCTGTAGGAACATCTCAAGGATGATCAGTGGAAACAGGATGCACCTGATCGCAATATTGAATACTTATGCACAGGTGATTTCTTAGTTTTTGAATTTTAATAAATTTGCAAAAATCTCCCACATTTTTTTTTTTATGTTGTCATTATAGGGTACATGTGCTGCTAAAGTAATCTATGAGCTTTATTATGAATAAAATCTCCTACTGTTACATTTGCCAACACATAATGATCTATATACTGTTTTGTTTGGAGTACTAGACCTTTCCTCATGGCCCTTAATTTTGAGAAATCCTTGCAGTGATCAAAGTATAACTTTCAAAGTAAATATATGAGAAACCCGATTATGTATTAGTGCAATAAAGCAAAAACAACATGAACACAGAAATTAGCCATTTTCTTTAATACATATGTATTACAGAATGTTAATTACAGCAGGACAGTGTTTCCAGTTAAATAAAATTAAAAACTTTTATTCATCCCCTCCCAAATATAAAATTACTAAATTAATATTCTGAAAGACAATATGATCAAAGCTTTAAATAACACCACCATATACCACAGTAATCATGACCACCAATACATACTCTTTGCTTTGGCAAAAAAGGTTGTTTTCAAACAGTGTATAAACCCAAAATAGCAAAGACTGTATACGTCTTTGTATTGCACTCATTTATATACAAGAATAAATTGTAAGACAAAAATATATACCAAGTAAAATGAATAAGCACATTTGTCACAATAAAAGTTTTCAGCGATGAATATTAAAAAAAAAATGCATAGAAATGTAACATGTTTATGTACAGAAATAATAATCCGCGTCAATTAACAATATATACACTCCAATCCAATAATATATTTTCTGGACGGACCCGCAAGAGCTGTGTTTGTGCAGAGGTGAGTGTTTTCAATTTCACATGTGGTTGTATAAATTGATATAGGAAGATCACAGACTAATATAGACAATGCATAACACAAATAAGGAAACCAGATCCTTTGCAGACAATCCATAATGCAAACATTCAGTTTTCATAAAATTAGTGTTTACGTAGATGTGGAAAAGAAAATTCCAGTTGCACAATTAAAAAAAACAAAAAAAACAAAAAAAACTAAAAACTTGTCTCTCTAAAAGACCATTTAAAATGGAGCATAAAAAAACAGCACTGATAATGTTAAGACTTGCAAACTGTGCTTGGTCACAAAGCTAATCTGTAAACTTTACTGTAATATAATATATTATACATTGTACATTCCTTGACATCTACTTTCCTAGACCTATTGTGCTATTACTTGTGACTTCAATCTTCAGTTCATTTTGCTAGCATAAAAATATTCAATAAACTTTTTTCTTTTTTAGATATTAAAAAATAGTTAGTATTGCCAAATGGGTCAAATAAAATAGACATGACATATTATCTCCTACTATCACAACAATCAGTTTGGCTGGCGTAACTCCTTGGAAAGTAGTGGTGATGAGAACTTGAAGAAGTCATTCATTGATAGTGGACCATGAGCTCTGGAAAACATCCTGAGTTTGCCATATGGGAGAGGCATTGCTGTGAAATGAAGGTGAACTTTCATGCAATGGATGAGGAGTTAGTCATTCCCTGTACAGTTGTGCTTGTAGGAGTTCCACTTATGGCATTAAAGATGTGGAGTGAATTCGGCATAACACTGATCTTTTCTTCTCCACACCAAATCTTTAAGACAGAAAAAAATAGAAAGTGTTTACATGAATTCTATTAACAAGAACAGTTCCTAGAAAAAAAAACTATTTCTATTTATATATAATTTACACTTTTTCTGGATGTCCATTTAAGTGTTTTGACGCAATATAGAAAATAGTTATGATATACACTAGTGTGTACCTACTTCCTAAAGTACTTCCCAGCAGCCTCAAAGAATAGATTTCTCAGTACTCAACATATTCTGACTACAGTAGGAGGTGCACAAACATTGTTTTGTGATCCACAATTCAAAGTGTGTAAGGACTCCACTGACTGTCCCTATCCTAACATTTAATACTTACAAGTGAGTAAGCTTAAAATTGTGCATTTCCCAAATCACATTTAATTAGAAAATAAACAAAATAAGTGTTCTTTTAGTATTTAATAAAAAAACCAAAAACTGCTAAGCATAATTTAAACTACATGTTTAAAAGCAGAGAAACAACAAACATTAAAAAACTTTCGTGAAATCTGTCCATATTGCTAACAAATATGTATAATACACAAGTTGTAGGAAGAGAGTATGAGTTTTAGAAAATCAGTAATGTCATGATCGGCTACAAACATGCATGTATAAGGCAAAAAGATCAAGTTTGCATTACCATCCCATCTGTTCACGTATGCAAATAAGGAAAGAAAAAAAAAAAAAAAAGATAGCCAGTTACTTAATCAAGAATGACATTTTGTAGACATTACTTGAAATAACCTTCGTCACATACTTTGCATTTAAATACACATTAAATGCAAACACACTGCCAGTCTTAAATGGATATAAAACTCCCTAAATAATATATATAAAAAAAAGGCACTAGTCTTTATACTACATTAGTTACTTAGTAGACTGCATGAAAAATATAAGTTATAGCCTGGCAAGTGTGGGTGTGGCATCTTTGTAACTCTTTGTATTCCAAGTAAAAGCACATTGGTTATTTCCATTATATTATACATTGTTTAACTTCTTAACAATGAAAATTTTCCAATAATTCTGAAAACAAAATATTCACCTAGACTTTTAACTACAAGATACATACATTTAATTGGAAAATATAATGGTGAATATGCAGCACGCTAAATGCCTCAAATGTTAAGCAAGTCATAATTTGCAAACACAGGAGATGGTTGCTTTTAAAAACAAGGCAGTTATGCCTCTCCCTGGGGGTCAATGAGGCAGCTGAGCCTGTACCTGGGGTCAACGAGACAACTATGCCTCTCCCTGGGGGTCAACGACGCAGCTATGCCTCCCCCTGGGGGTCAATGAGGCAGCTATGCCTCCCCCTGGGGGTCAACGAGGCAGCTATGCCTCTCCCTGGGGGTCAACGAGGCAGCGGAGCCTGTCCCTGGGGGTCAATGTCAACTGCGGTTTTTTGTCTAAGTGTATTTTTATATTTAATAAACAAAGAAAGTACTACAAAAAGTAATAGGAATATTAAAACCTTATGGGTTAAACTATTAAATCTATTAATATTAAGTAATTTCTCTATATATACAGTTTGGGTACATATTTACGTTTGAGTATATAATTTTCTTATTGAATTGAGATAATACAGAGTATAAATCCTGCACATGCTCCATGCTTACCTGCTCATGCATGATTTCGGAAAGTTCTTTCACCATTTCCCTGTAGTTAGCTTTCAGCTCTTCTTGATATTCAAACTGATTTTCTTTTATGAGTCGCTCATTCACACATAAGGCTTGACCACATGCTTCAACAAATTGCCTAACAATCAAATACATAATAAAAAATTTTTATTTCATCGCTGCTTAACCCATTTTCTATAGGGACAATGAAACACAAATATGGGAAATGCTACAGTTCTAACACAGCTTATAAATAAAACTTAACTATTAGATTTGTACAGCATAAAAGGTGATTAAGAGCCGATGGCTAAATGCAGACACGTAGATATCTCTCTAAAATGGGGTTACCAAAACAATATCAGATTTAGGAGACAGCAGGATGTTTTAAGATTTCACCAAACCCTCATACATCTCCAAACTCAGGTTAATGTTTTTTTTTGTTGTTTTTATTATACAATACCTGTAATGCTCTTTCAGCTGTTTTATTTTGTTGTCTGCATATTTTTTAGTGTTTGAATCATCTAAGAACACTCGTGCATAAGCTAGCGGTCCTGCATTGACCTGGAGGAGAAAGTATACAAAATGTTAAAAGTGGCAGAAAAAAATGTGTTAGAAACAACACTTATGTTGAAGTGGTTTTGAACTGGTATATAAGAGTAAAAGTAGAGTGAAGCTGCCTTTAGATGGTTTAAGGTCTACACCACGCAGAAGTGTATCAGCTTGCCCATTGCAAGTTTATGATATGCAAAGAAACATTACTTCACTAAAAGTTGATAAGTTGATTGGAAAATGCCTGTCTGCACTATTTGTTTTGCATCTGAGTACTGCAATTGGAAAGCAAAACTGTAAGATCCAGGCTACTGACTTGAGACAATTCCCAGAGTAATGAAAGGTGTTCCGGCAAGTGGGAGGAGTTTAACATTCCAATTTACAGCATAGACATTAGTTTGGGTGGCAATACAAAATTCCGATCTACTGTCATTTTAAGTAGGGACAAATCTGAGATATCAAGTTATTGGGAGTCTGTGGAAACAACAAGGATCCAGTACTATTTGCTTAAATAAAAAAAAATGATGGACTGACTAAATGAAGCAAATGGTTCTTATATGCCATTGGATTCTATGCTTTTAAATATCCAAATGTATATAATCCCATCCCACCTACCAATGCTACAATCTTACATGTGCCATAAGCGACAGGGTGGACATACTGAATACTCTCCAACCCTGTCTCATGTTGAAAAATTGTTTTGAAGACTCAGCTGTAGCAAAACTCACCTGTACACTGACACTGCCTTGCAGCGTTAATTGTAATTTGATCATGTCCACTTCTGAAGAGGAGCAAAGCTGCCGGAGCTCCGTTACCTTCCTGCTCATTTCATCAATGGCTACTTCTATAGGGTTTAGATCCGTGTGGTGCTGATACATGACTGGAATCCGTTTCTTCACATAAGGGAAACAGTGTATAGCTGCACAGGGAGAAACACATTCAGTACATAATATACAGAAATAAGCTCACCCCCAGCAAGGAGATTTTAAAAAACTTGGACTGTTAGTGGTACTTGAGGACGGGGTTGAGAACCCCTGCTCTAGAGTGTATTTTGTATTTGTCTTGTTTACCAGTAAGTATAGTGCGTCGCTTCCACTGTTCCTCCACATCTCCTTGTCTTTTTCCAGAGAGGGTAAACGGCATCTCAAACACAAAGCGGCGGATATTATGACTCCGTTCAAACTCTGTTTTTCTTTCCTGCAGCTCCTTGTCTTCAAAGTAAGGAGTGACATGCGTGACCTGGATATAGGCATATTTAGAGTCCAAGTCTTTTGGATTTACCTTGAAGAGAAGAAAACATAATTATGCTTTTGGCATGAGATATTTCTGCTAAGTATGGTTAAGCAGACTCGTCGTGGCTTTAAACAGGGCATGAATATTAACTTCACCCTAGATGGTTGTACACAACGTGTCAACCTTTAGTTAAAGCCTATTTATGTATGTATGTATGTATGTATGTATGTATGTATGAATGAATAAATGTATGTAGAATATAAACACTTCAACTCATCTTTTTAAGAAGAACTAATGACATATAGCATTATTAAACTTCAAGAGTGTCATTGGTTCATTGCTTTATTTGATCATACCTTGCCAGAATTTTGTATCATTTTGACATTTTCAGCACCAAATTTGTCAGAGTAGAGCTTGAGCAGCCGTTGGGATATTTCAGACAGTAGGGTCAGCTTGGGTTCCTTGTAGATATATTCTTTGCCATCTTCTTCTTCAAAGAATCCCTGTTTTCAAATGGTTTCAGAAAAAAAAAAAAAAGTTTGTACTCAAATAATGGAAACAAAGCAGTGAAAAGAAAAAGATCCTCCAAACTTTGAGGTGGAAAACAAACACGATGAAAGTGTAAACCATCTTCACAGAACACAGTGAAATGTAACTGGCCTATGATTAAGGTCACAACGATAGCCAAAAAGTAAGAATGAAGCCTTAGACTACACAGATACAGATGCCATGTATTACTGCTCATATTGCAGTTAATCCCTTGCAGCATTATTTTTGTTTAACTCTTTAGCTTTCTCAATGTTATAGAAATATATAGTAGTTTGTATATCAGTACTCGTCTGGTAAGTTCCAAATAAAACTGTTAGGGAGTTATTTCTATTTAACTTAATTTGATCTTGTTGGAAATCAAAAGGACTGTGACTTCCACAGTGGAAAAAGAACGCAAATCCTTTAGGAAATTTTCATTAATCTGAAATGCAATGTATTTTTATATATAATCTGCTCTGACGTCTGTGAAACATAATTCCTATAGTAGACATTACAGCTAAAAACATGTTACTGGCAGAAGCACCTAAAACGTAGGGGGTTTCAGGACAAACGTCACTACAACTAAGGAAGTGAGGAGAAATATTATGGGTGACCTATTTTCCTCCATATAATAAACTAGTTGTGCATAAAAAGTATTAATGGGTGGATTACCACATAGCATATTGTACCCTATATAATGATTGTGTTCATTATAAAAGCATTACGCATATTATACCAGCTGAAGCCTGCCTTCAGTTCTCGCTCTCTAACACACAGTAGACCAGCTTGATCCATTACTTTATTTGCAGTGTAAGCTGCATTTCTTGCACGCACAGAGCACAAAAACAGACGCTATACAAACCATGTGGAAAAGAGGGGAAGTGGGAAGTCTAAATCAGGTACATATAAAAGAAGGAAAAGGAAGAGTCTGCAGCTCCTATTTACCAGGAGGTCCTAGTAAACAAAAACGGGAGTAGGTGTGTGAAAAGACCGCACTCTGAGAAAGTGCACACAAGCTGAAAAGCGTCCGCTAATCACCACTGTTAAGTCTCCCCTCTTTCAGTGACTTCCATCATATTTCATCCAACACGCTTGCAGTAGAAGCCGTCTGTCGATAGCTTTACCCTCTCCAACTAGTAGAGGAAATACCTTTTCGTGTTTTATGAGAACTGTTACATTATAGTTTTTAAGGATATTTTTCAATATGGTTAATTTTATGTTTTGTCAATTAAACTAATTATTTGTTATCTCATTTCATCTCTTTGTATGTCTTTCCCCCATCGTGGGGGAGAACTATCTATCAAGCACCGAGAGAAGTAAAATTTAAGAAGAACTGTTATCCATTTCAGCATATTGAACTATTATTGGACGAAATACTGCTTCAGGTAGTTATTGCCCAACACTTTACTAGCAGCTTATTAAATAAGGTTTTCTACCTTACTGTACACCACAATATTGTCTCTCTCTGTTGGTCTTTTTTGCCCCATGTTTTACTACCAGTACATATTTAATCACACAATTTCCTTTAACTTAAACTAGAAATTCAGTTTGTATTATATAACTATTTCAAACTGACCAGTAAGAGTTGTTTGCCAAAACAATCAGACAACTAGCAAGCAGACACCTTCTTTTCTATCTCAATCAACGGAAAAACATTACAAGAGTTTATAGATTCCTCTGAGATGATATAAAGTCACGTGGTAGCAATTAGAAACTGTGAGGGATTAACTGAACTCAGAAAAAGAAAACATCTCCCAATGAAACGGAAGGTGGTGAACAGAACTGGATGCAATGAATGAGATAAAACCTTGCATACAGCACATTGTCACTGCAATGCCTACATGGCGGCCACTCTACTGGAATTACCTCCACATCTGTCTCACTGTCTGTAAACTGGTATTGCTATAAAATTACAAGAGAGGGATAAAACAGAGTATAATACAATTACATTGCTTGCGGAGATGGAGCTGCACACATCTTTAGCAAAGGCAAACAAACACTTTCACAAACAGTCTGGATGAGAAGTCTTCACTGGATGAAGCAGTGAGCGGTCTACAGAGTTGCTGTGAGGGGTTCAATGTGAAACAAATGGCACAACAAACAGCCATTCATATTCACAGTGCATGCATCAAAACACATACAGGAAATTCAGCAGATGGGCAAGTGAAAATTACTCAATCTGTTTGTGGCACGATATGGAAATGTTACCAACCTTATTCTAGCAAACCACACAGAAGCATAGATTGAACCTACAGAGCGCCAGCTAAAACTGACAACTTACCGCTGCCTTCAGATAATTAACATTAAAGAAAAAAATAAATAAAAGAAAAAAGCAAAGATATTTACATGTGCAAATTTAGAGACATTGCAAAAGTATGTTTTTATTTATTTATGTTTTTGCCCTCCCCAATCTACAGTATCACAAGATTAAGGAGTTTCATCCACCCACTGAGTGTTTACTTTATGTATTCTTTAGGATTATCAATCAGAAAAAGCTGATGTATGGCCAGGAGTCATGGAGTGGAGTTAATCAGAAGGGAGAAGTAGTGGCTGCTATCATTTTAACTTTATTCAGTTGATCCAAAGGGAATACATTCAGTGCAACAGGGAAGGGCTTTATGGGATTAAGTTTGTTGTAGATTTCTTTTAAAACAATAGTTGTCACTAAAGACACTAGGAAATGTAATCTTACTTGTCCAAAGAAGGCCACACGAAAGTAGGTTCCCAGAAGCCTCTTGCCAGTGTGCATCACCTCAGTAACTTTGCTGTAAGCTCGATGCAGAGTATCATACAAATGAGCAAGTCTCTACAAAAAAAAAAAAGAATGGGAACATGCATTGACAAAATGTTTGAAGGAACTGATTAATATCCTAACATGAAATGCTTCTCCTCAATCAATTTTCAATCGAGATTCAAAATATTATGGATAAAATTAAAAATGTTCAATCTTTGGATGAATTTCAGTCCAGATCTAATAATTATGAATTCCTCATAGTCATCAAATTCTTATTTCATTTTAACCAAAAAAAATTCTAGCATGATAAAAGTGATTTTGATAATAAAGTTTACATATGGAACAGTATTAAAACTTATGGTGGGAGAAATACCGTCGCCTTTAATTATAAGTCAACTTAGAGGGAGTAGGACAAGATACAGCAAACTCATTTCAGTAGAGAAATGATGTTAATGGGCAACTTTATCAAGGAGCCATGGGACCCACCAGAGATTCTATAGCATACTATAGCAGACCCATTAAAAACACTTGAGGGGAGGACAGAAGTACAAGAAAAAGTGAAGCCAGGGATAGGGAGGGGAGACAACACTGGGGCAAATGACAAATGAAGAGATAGCCATATTTTCCGTACAGATTATTTATTTGAGAGAATTTTAACTGATGATCAAAAAAAAGTTCTTTCCAGGAGTCTTACTTTCTCCCCAAAAGGGGATTTTGATAGATTCCAATTAGAAAAATATTTAGAACTTTTTACACGCAAATTTTTACTAACAGGCTTCTTTGATAGAAACAAATGACACAAGAAATCAATTGTCTCTTTTTGAAAATGATTATTTACAAGCATTACAAACATTGGTGGATTTGGCAATCAAATCTAATAGTAATCTGCAAAACCCTGAAAAAGCAAACTTACTTCTGTCTGAACATTTACATCAGTGCTAGCTGAAGATTTCAATTATCTGTTCCTTCATAAACCTAATAAATGAATTCATTTGACCAAAGTTTAGATTGACGCACTTAGAAATATGGAAGGCTGGAATGATGTCATCATAAAACCCTCAGACAAGGGGGGTAATATTGTATTATGGGATGAGAAATTATATATGGAAGAGGTGGCACATCAACTATCATACGATAAATGTTACACAAGACATATTATGATGTGGTCACGCTATATAGATGATCTCTGTTATTTGGTAGGGAAATAGAGAATTACTGGAGGAATTTAATGACAACTTTACAAAAAATTATCTCAAATCTCAAACTTATAGGATATATGAGTAAAAAGGAAATCAAATTTCCTACTTCATTACAACCTTCCAGTTCCCATCAACCATAAAAGGCAAATAGCAACTGTTCAGACAATGTTATCTTACGACAATAATACAACAACGATACAATAAAAATATTAGAGGCACAGCATAAGATAAGCAAAAAAAAAAAAAAAGGTCATCCTTACTGATTCCTAAAAATAAGAAAACCAGTGAAACAGACACATTAAGATTTACCACCCAATTTAATAAATACTGGCGAAAAATTTGTGGTATTTTACAAAAACATTGGAGAATTTTAGGGACAGAATGATTTCTACCCCCCTAGAAAGAGCAATGCTTAGTTGAAGGAGGTCTAAAAATATGAGACCAGTTAGTGAGAAGCCATTACGAGGACAGATCTAATAAAAACATCAGAAGGAAGGGCTACTACAAATGTGGTCTATGCAAGGCCTGTATGTATATGGAAATACCCAAATGGTTGTGGACAAATATAACAGACAATACAATTAAAGAATGGATTGCAATAGTATTGGTGTCATTTATTGTTTGTTATGTTTATGTAATAAGAGATATAGGCCACTTAAACAGAGAATCCTCGAACATGTGGGGAATGTGAGTAATGACATTACTGATAAGGTCAAAATCAAAAGGTCAACAACAGTTGCCCATCATTTCCTTGTAGAACAAGAAGCAAACCCCAAAGGAATGAGGGCATTTGGCATTGAGAAGGTCAATCTTGGCATAAGGAAAGGTAATTTGGATAAAGAATTACAGAGAAGAGAAGAGAATATTTAATTTGGGTTCTATGAGCCCCAATGATCTAAATGAGTAAAATAATTTTATGTTGTTTTTGGATTAACTACGTATTTCATATCTTACTTTTAGATAATTTTCCTGTTGATAGAGATCGAGATAATTTTGACAGTCAATAAACTGTACGTAGGATATTATAATATGAATTAAGTATTATTTGGGGAACTGGAGGGGTCTCTCTCTCTCTCTCTCTATATATATATATATATATTTTTTTTTATACTCACTTAGGTAATTTAGTTACATTATTGTGTAGGTTTTAACGAATTATTTCCATAACTGGTGGTATATTGTGTGTTGGTCTGCATTTTTAGCTACTGACATTTTTATCATTAGTTAGGCACACTAATTATCCTGGCACTTTGTGCTTATTAAGTCAACTGATTCACTTTTTTTAAAAAATTTACCATAAAGGCACTGACTCTTTCCATTGTAATAGATTACACCTTTATCATTGTTACTCTCTATTGTGATCATTAGCTCTCTTATATAATAGTACTTTGCACTTCTTTGCCACTAGCACTTTAATTGGGTATTTATTTAGGTTATTTGCCTAGTGTAATATAGATTGTGCAATGTTCATTTATGTATGCAAAGGTCCCCACACTATGCAATATGAGTATTCATTATTTTTATTTCACTATGTTATTTAAATATATTCCCTATATACATTTTCTTTTCTATATTTCATATTATAATCTATACTAATTAATTGACTTTAAAGACAGTGGAGTAATTTTCCAAAAGTCAAGTTAAACTTGAAAGATTTATTGCGTCATTTGAACTCCACTGGTTACAGGTTGCAGCAATCCTGAAAAGCTACTTTTCAAAGTAAACCTCTGCATTACTGATATTTTTAGAAATTTAGGATGCACTATTAGATGTTAGTGAGCCAGCAGCAGGGATAGAGCTTGGAGGGATATAGAAACAGTGGGGAAGACAAGGAGCAGCATGGACAGATTGGTGACAGGGCCACACAGGAGGGCACAAGACAATGCACTGCTATAGCTTTAATGTACCAGTTCCTGTTCAGCTGTCATTAAGAGTTGGATAACTGAGGTATGTGTGTGCCACATGTGCATGACCATATCTTGCACATTTGATGACATTCCTAATACAATCTATATGACTTTACATAGAGTATCTTACAGTCATTATTAAAGAAAACATTGGAAATTAGGGATTTCTTAAAAAAAAAAAAAGATTTATATTTTGTTGAATAAACAAATTTAAACTACAATAAATACCTCAAAATCCCTGCGTTTTTCATAGATGGGAATAATGAGTTTATAGATATCGGCAATCAGCTCATAACGTTCTGCTTTCCATAGTCCATCTGCACACTGTTCGAGGAGTTCCATCAGAACATCCTATAATAGAGACAATTCAAAATATTACTTGGCTTCATTGCAAAATCTGTGCAAAAATAATCTCTTCCACTATTCAATACAGATTATCATAGCATTGTAACAAGTGACAATGTTCTCATCCTATATTTATTTAGACCAGGATTTATAAACCACAGTGTAAGTACCACTAACAGTACACGTTTCCAGGCTTACTTGCTGGAGCTGCACAGGTGTGTTCATTACTGACAGACATTTGTGAAAAGATCCACAGATGGTAGTCCTATCACTTGTCATAAGGGGAGACCTGGAAAACACGCACTGTTATTGGTACTTGACGACCATGGTTAAGAACCCCTGATTGCTGTTGGAGCAAACTGGAAGTTGTAGTTTCACAACACTTGGGGTGCCAGAAGTTGCCTTTTCCCGCTTTTGAATGGATAATAAAAAGCAGTGTCTACCTTGATTGACCCTGATCAGGTGGAATTTGTTAGGACAACACTAGGCGAAGAGTTAGCGGCTTATTCAGGGTTGCACTTATACCTTTCTTTAGGTGCAAGCGTAGACCTGAGCAATACCATGTTGAATTGCAAGAGGAGGCAATTTTTAATTGTGAAAGCAGAATTAGAATTAAGAGGTAAAATTTCTTAGCTCAACTCTATTTTATAGAATAAACAAAGCTATGCAGTATTTGAGTTCTATGTATAAAAGTAAAGTATTATACCTGCATGCAAAAGATATTAAATTAATTAACACCCCTTACTTTGAAAAATGGTTTAGCTGAGCTGTACTCCCAAACTCTGAATCAGCCCCTTAATCTCATCCACATATAAATAATACTAAATCCCCCTAAGTGGTTTTGGTGCTAGATGCATTTGATCGTATTTCCCTGGCCTTTCAGGTTTGCAACACTTGAAATGTTTGGTTTTTCATGTCATTTTTTAAAAGCAACCCAGGGTCCGTATTCTAGCAAATGGATGTTTATTACCACCATTAAATTTTTGCTCTCTGTATAGAGCCACTACCAGTCAGAATTAGCAAGTCCAGACATATCAGACAACCAAGTAGGACCCCATCAATACAAAATGTCTCTTTTTGCAGATATTTTGCTAACTGTAAATCCATCTATATATATCTCCAACCTACTCAGGGATCTGAAACAATTCAGTCCACTATCGGGTAAAAAATATAAAAAATCAGTAACAGTAAATTGGAAGTTTTAGATTTACATATACCCCAACCCACATTACAAGCATTAAAATCTACTTACAGCTTTCATTGGAGATCTTCACAACTTAAATGCCTAGGCATCATAATCACAAAACAATATTTCCAACTTATTTTGCACATTCAAGACCTCCAATGGTGGAAAGATCAAATGATCTCCTGGTCGGCAAAATTAACGCAAAGAGAAATCTTATACGAATTTTATATCTTTGTAAAACCCTCCCTGATCTGTTCCAGTCACAGTTTAACACAGCTCCAATCTCAACATACTAAGTTCATCAGGCAGGAGAAAAAAAAACACGTTTTATATATTACAATTAGCTAAATCTACTATGCGCACCTTAATCAAATACTGAAACTAGGAATGAACATTGAATCCTCTGTTATTAACTCACATAAAATTAGCTCTCTCACCTGGCTGCTGAGATCCAGCAGGCCGGCCTCCGCGTATACAGTTCCTACCATATGCTTCACTCTCACTCTGTGGGACAGTCTCCAGACAAAACGCGCATTAGGATCATATCCTTCACAACTTACTCCCATATGAAACCACTCCACTCTTTCATTCAAAGTAACCAGTGAGCTGCCTCCTTGATATCAAGTAATATTATTCTGGCCACATACTTGGGGATTCTGCTCCCAAATCGTTCTCGCTAAATTAGTGAAAATTGCAATCTTCCAAACTCCTTTTTGTTCCAATATCTACAAATTGAAGGATTTCATCAATCCCAACCCAGGACAAGAACATTCCGTAAGTACATTGCTTTTGAAACATATTCTAGCGCCATCTCTGCACCAAAGAGAGCCATTTGAAAGTGTTTGGGAGAGTAACTTGGGTCGAACTTTGGACAGGGGAGAGTGGGAATTAATTCAGGAAACTATAACAAAAGCATTGATCAGTATTGCAATACATTAAACAAATTACAAAATCCACACAGGATGGTATTTGGTCCCAGAAGATCTTCATTAAATGCTTCCTTAGACCTCACCTCTATGTAGGAGATGTGAACAAGAATATGGCTAATTTCTGCACCACATATCAGGTGGTATGCCCAACTATATAACGATTCTGGGATTCTGTCCTGCTGCTGATTAGACATACATACCCATAGTCCAAGCTTCCATTTGTTGACTTGGGTAGAACAAAAGTCATATTGATTACACATTAGTAACACGGCTAAATCACTTATAGCTAAAAATTGGAAATTGAGGATTATGCCATCAAATGCTGCCATTCTAAATAAAATAAACTATGTTGCCTCTATGGAGTACATTACTAGCTTCCAGTTTAACATAGTTGCCAAATTTCACATAATATTGTTATATTTCACCAATGGTAGGTTGACCCATTTGTCTTCTGTTTTGTTAATGGTCACTGTTATGTTTGAATAGGTTATAACTAATTGAATTTAAAGAGTTTACAAAAATAAAAACAAATTCACCATTTATAAGACTTTCAATATTGTATTTCCTCACAGTAAATACAGGTAAAAGGTGGAAAACTTTTTTTTCCCATTTGTGGCAAATTAACAATCTGCAAATTTATACACGGTCATCGCAAGGTTCTATAAATGGCATATACTCATACATGTGATAATAATTTCATCCGTTCATGTAACAAATGTGCTATCAATAGGTTCATATAAATGTGCATTATTCCTGACTATTTTCACTTATTTATATTTTCAAATGACTATATCTATATGATTTTACAGTGAATTTCCTTTAAATCTGGTTTGGATCTAATGTTGCAATTGTTGGGTGAATAAGTCATAATTATTTGAACCCAGCACAGCATGTGTAATAGCATGTGACCTATGAATTGTGTTAAATATTTACTAATTTATGTTTTTATGATTAAAGGTTAAGTGCACACACCGCAAAAAAAGTTTCTTTGCGTATAAAACACTGATAAAAATAACACTACAATGCAATAATTTTATCACAATGGATTCGATAATAAGGAAACATGTCCTCATATTTATCCAAATCACATGTCTTATTAACGTATTAGCCCTAATGGTAAAAGTTGCACACAGCTTCCTGTAAAACTGTAAAAAAGGCTAAATCACTGTAGCCGTTAACTATTTCTATTACAAAAGATGTAATAGTTGAAACATAGGGTGTGCATGTGTTTAAATATTCACATTTAAAGAACATGGGCCTGATTCAGAGATGCGTTTCCAAACACGATCGCAATTAAATGCATGCACGTAGCTAGGAACACCCACCAAAACCCCTGACACTCCCCTAGCAAATCCATGCTCTCGTAGACTTACACCTCCATGGGTGTGGGGTGCTCCGGTCGGAACGGCTGAAACAGACGTTTCCTCCCAGCCAGTTGCGAACTGGATGGGATTCCAATTGCATATGCCATTCTAAATAAAAATGTAAAAAAAATAGAAACTCTGCATTATTCGAAACAGGGACATCCAAAAAGGAACTTAAGAATGTTCCAATTTGGGAAAGCAGAGTTTCGAAGCGGGAACGGACAACGCACCTCCATAGACCACTTGTATCTTTCCGTGTGCAGTTGCGACCGTATGTGTCCTCCATGCGGATCATGATAGTCGCGCCCACATTCCTTAATTAAAATGCCTCCCTCCGCATATTTTAATTTAAATTCTCCCGTGCATATTTTTGCGTGGGAGATCAGTGCGTACGTGTAATTCACAGGTACGTGCCTACTGGACTTTACGAGTGTATAGTCAACATAGATTGCGTACTAAGTTACTACGCATGCGCAGTTCGTCCGTTCGCAAAAATAACACGCATTTCGCCGTGAAAACGGATCTCTGAGTCAGGCCCCATGGTAGCACTCCCCCCCTTCACTCATGATAAGTTTCCATTATAGTGCCAGTTTCTCGTGTTTCTTAGGTGCAGCTTTAGTCATATTTGGTTACAAACACAATGTGTGCAAATAATCTGTATTTACTCTGGTGTAATCAAAAACAGATTGCTGTAATAAAAAACAATGCTGGTTCCCATGACACCAAACACCTTCAGGCTAACAGGCTAATAAAACAATATACTGAAAAAGTAAGCTACTTTCTAGTGATGATGTGAACCTAGCTTGTAAGCCCCAGTAAAAAAAAATGCTCTTAACAGTATTTACTGTATCAACAGCTGAGGGTAACAAAAACCGGCAAGAGAAAAAAATGTAAGTTGCTATTTTTCTAGATATGTGCAATATACAGAGAAAGTAATACAGGATCTGTCATGCAATTGATGAGGCCACTGATATAGGCAGACGTTTATACGCATTGCTCCAGAGAAAAGCAACAAGGAAATCTCTCTAATTTAACATAATTGCTCAAAGAGCTGTTAATGAAAGCCTATTGATTTGACATAAGTGTGAACATTTACAGTACAGTTATATAGTTATTATACATTACAGTTATTTGAGGTACATTGGTCAGCAGTGCTGCACATGTATTTATATAGATCAGCAGCAAATATTTGCCTTATTTCTGCTAACTTCTAAATTATTAACACAAATCTTTATCATCTAACATAATAATATCAACATCACTGTTATTTATTTTTTTAAGAGATAATATAAAAAACACATGAATACCATAAAATACACATTCATTTTAATCCATGCTGTTTCTCATGTACAAATAACTTCTGATTACAATCCACTGGAATATATTTTAAGACAACATATGTTGTGTTGCTTTAAATGGTCTTATACAGTTACACGCCCAACTTATCAAATGATGCAAAGGCAGGCTGGTAATTATATGAAGCTTGGCTGGAAGAGAAATAATCATACCTCATTAAAATGAACATCCTGCATTCCAACATCTTCCATCATAGAAGCTTCTTCATCAATATTTGGAGTGATAACTCTGAAGGTTGAACAGCCCTGTCTAAACATTCCTGTGAAAACCACAACATGATCCATAGTTCATAAAGACCATAAACTCATTTTAGGTAAAAAGTTAGCTAGAAAATGGTATTTTATTGGTTCTATAGTGGTTCACTGGTTCATTATGTCTGGAGATTTTGTGGCTACTAGTTTTATTTTAACAGCAAGCTTGTGGTGGTGAATGAAAAGCTGTTTACAGAACAATAGTAAAAGGTGTAAATGTGTAATTAGAAATTTCAAAAAAATCAGCTCCCCATATGGAAAAGCCTCAATAATATAGAACTGACATAAACAATTAAAAAGCAACCAGAATACTGGGCAATCAGGCTAAAAAGTTTTGTAAATATCAAGGCAGATAAGGGAACTGGGGAGGGGTGTTACTATTTATTGCTATTAATAAATGTGACAGACGGGAAATGCCTATGACACTGCACTTACCTTTCCTCATGAGGTATTCTGCAACTAGAGCAGCCACGTGTACATAGCACATTGCTGCCTACAAGATAATGGTAGAGATTAAACGTTACACAATAATAAACAGAAAAAAACATTTGAAGAACTTTTTCTTAACTATTACTATGAATCAAGCAAAATTCAAAACCCTTAGTGTGCCAGCAAGACCACTGTGTGCCCTCTGTGTTTTAGTGTACAATCTAATGCCTGACTAATAAAAGACCAGCTCACAAGAGTAAAAAGAGTATGATAGTTGTAAATAGACCATCATTAATCTTTCTAATGCGGTAATAATCCACACAGGCTAAATGATAGCTATGGCGGACCACCTACCCGATTACATATTTGTGGTGTTGTTACCTAGAACAAATCACCTAATATGGAAGGAGTCACTCAATACACACTTGACTATTAACCAATCTGACCACTAACCAGGCAGTTTTGTTTGACAGTGGATAAGTACATTCACATGACCAATGGTTACATCCAATCCTGGTCGTATGATCTGGTCATAGGATTTCAAAACTTGCTTAAAAATCTGGAGAGCCAATCGTCAAACACCCAGCCAATATAGAAGTGTGTACAGTTATGTGACTGATTGTTAACTTGTTCCCTTGATGATTATGTAAGTGGCAGCTGCACAGTCAGTCAAAGATTCAAAAAGTGTGCACTTAGATAGAATAATTTCAGCAGATGGTTAACATCTATAAATCTGAGGGACTTAAGCTGGGTACACATTAGTCCAAACCTCAGGGGATCAAACACCCTACTAGACTGCTTACAGGAGACCGACACCCTAACTATGCATACACGCTTGTCCAATTTTACGGCAAATCTCCGACCTATTATAACTAGCTCTTGATATTATTGTGTCCCCAAACACACTCTACAAATCTTTGGCTGTGCAGCTGCCACTCACAGACATGGTTACAAAAGCATTAGGAAAAGTACTGGACCACCAGTTGTAGCAGCATACACACTTGGAAATTTGTCAGATAGTCTGCTGATTTTAAATTCTTTTGAGCAGATCCAGTGACCAGGATTTGATGTGATAGGCTGTCATGTGATGTCCACACTTACCAATATTGGACAAACTGGTAGGTCAGATTTGAAGAAATGTATGAACTCAGCTTTATAGTGCAGAGGTGTAATCAAGTAAATACTTTAGCATAATCACTAATTTGAGTGAGAGAAAAATAGTGGTCATTTCATAATATGCACTAGATGAGAAAAAGCATTATTATTTATAAAAGATCATTACTATGGGTTAGATCCAAAGCCAAGTGCCCTCTGCATCCTAAAAACTGCATGGGAACAGTGCGGAAATCCGGATTCTAGGTAAAGCTGAAACCAGCCCTTACTGCAAAATTACCATATGTCCCCACTTCCACTCCTTGCTTTCATCCCACATCAGAATATTTATCAGGAAGGATATGAATGCAGAATTCCATCCTGGTAATGCCGTGCTCACGTATGAGCCAACTACCCCTCTTGTAGTAAGTCTGGATTTGGCCCCATATTATTAATGTCATTAATGTAATAAGACACTGGATATCAAATTTAAACACACATTTCAAGTCCGATAACACAGGTTCTCTTTTTGTTTTTAATATTATAACAGGAATATATATGACATATTGACATGTGTTTGCAACCACTCACCTGCATGACTAAAGCCTCATTTTATGTGACTTTAGTCTTGCAGTATGATAAAGGGTTTATTTGGTTCTCTGAGCTATTGCTTAATATGTTTAAGATATGGCATTCCTAAAAGAACCAACCTTACGGTCGCCTAAGAAAGGCAAATACATACCATAATGGCATATGTAATGAGCAAATTCTCATGACTAATGTGTTTGCCTTAATCTTTTCTCTAAACAACAAGTCTAATTACATATTAATAGCTTTATATCGAAGTGAAAAAAAACGAAAAATAGGGCTCCAAAAGTAATGTGATGTGATTATAAAGATTCATCAGAATGGGTGTGAGATAAACATTGTTTAGGCAGATTTGTATGTTGTTGGCATTTATCCTAATGTTCCAATAAGGAATATTAAAAGGTTTAGGAAAAGTCAATATCTCAGAGCAGAAAAGTACATGCAATGGTCTACAGACCAATCACACAGCCTAAAGTTGGTATGCAGAGCTCCCACAGTTGCTAACACTCCTAAGACTTCTGTTTACAGTAAAGAAATTACATAGAATAAAATCCTGACACTGCCTACCTCGGATAAATCTCCATGTTTCACATGAATCCTGGCCATGCTATCCAGCCAGGTTTTTCGAAGCTCTGGTGTGCTGGCATAGGATTTGGCCAGGCTGTACTGAAGGTCAACCAGCATCTCGGGATCATTCTCATGCTCCTTCATTTGAGCAGTGGCCATGAGGACAGTTCGGATTCTTTTAGTCAGATCTTTTACATCAGATGAGAAAGTTGTATTCTATGAAATGGATGATGTAAATGTCAGGAGTAATTTAATGGTATTTATTGATTTCTTTCAGTTACAGAATAACAGGCAGAAGAGGGGTTAGAGAATTTTTTTAAGTTACTGTCCACCTTAATTTCCATTCACATCATGCAGTAGATTAAACCAGCTTTCCAATGACAAATAATGTCCATTTCCTAGAAAATCAATAAAACTTCTAAATGTTGTGCAATGCCCACTAAAGCTGCAAGCTCTAAAACCAAAGAATATATCCTAAAATACAGCACACAGGCTCCCTCTACAGATGAGTGGATGCATTTTTTATAGATGGTATTTTGTGCTAAACTTTTAACACTCAAATGTGTAAAGCCAAACAAATCTGCCTCATGCCTAATAATAGTACGTATATGTACAAACTATGCAGGATGACAAACATAAGTGCACAGCTTCTGTAAGCAGTTTCTGGGAAAGCAGTCAACAAAAATGGCGTGTGTGTGTGTGAAGAGTTAAAAGAAATTTATTCATAAATGTAGATAATAATACATTCAGTCCTGTTGATCGTTTTAGTTTACAAAGACTTTCATTAGTGGCACCACTCATTAGGACTTTTTCACATGAAAATAAAGCAACACGTTGTAAAAGGCACTCCACAGCTAACGCCAGTAGCAGCCATGTTTTCACTATGTCATAAGCTCCTTTCTCAGGCTACATTATGGTTCCACATGTGAAACAATCCACACTAACAAATCAATCTATATATATCTATATATATATCTGTGGTCTTGGCCGCCTTTAGGCCGGTTTATGCATAATAATATGTGGTCTGTTCTACTCTGGTCGGTGCCCAACCAGCGTTGAGTGCAGACATGTATAGCTCATCCCTGCTTGACCACAGTGCCCAATGCGATTCTGGCATAGCGACAACAGTAGTTTATAGTTTCTAATTTAAACATCATGTCTGGATTTGTGCCCGCTGTGGCTATCTTTATACGTTGGATCATGTGTGTGCTTTTGTTGGCTTCAGGGGACTCGTCCCCTTAGATATGCAGTTGGAGTAATCACCGATATTTAGCCTGTCAGGTCTGTAATGAGTGTGACTGCATGCTATTTATTATGTCAGACGGGTCTGCAACATGTCTCTCGCATCTAGCCTGCTCTCATGGAAGTACCCTCCGTGGCACTTTTTATTTGTGTATCTCTTACTGCATATTTACCCCATATGTATTGATGCAATGCGTGCCCAAACCTGTGTATGCATATCTGCATCAGCATTATGACAGTAATATTCCGTTTGTATTTTTCCTTATGACATGCTGGTCTGTTTACTATCTTTTAATGAGGAGTGTACTGGACGCCCCCGTCTGGCCCCGCAGCCAATGCCTGTTGACTGACGCGCACGCCCCCGTTACCAGGGTAACATAACTCTGTGGGGGGGCTGGCGTCTTTCGGGTTGAGGTACGCGTGGAGCTCAGACTGTAAGTGGTGAGTACACTTCTATTTTAATTTTAGTATAAATACACTGTGTGGTGGGTGGTTGGATTGTTTGCCTCACTCCCTGATGAAAGTTACAGCTTGGTAACGGAAACGTTGGAATCGTTTAGGAGCATGAAATAAAGCAAGTATTTTACTGTTTTCACCATTATGCAGTCTCCTTGAGTGCCTTTCTCTACATTGGACTCTATTTTGAACGTTTTTGTGCACCAGGAGCAAGTGCTGTGTATGCAGAGTGGCGGTTTATCTTTGGACTTATATATTTATAGAACCATAAGTGTATGACCCATCGGAATAAGGTAACCCCATGAGGTAATAAATAGCACCCACAGTTAGATAAAAAATAAAAAAAAACACAATTATCCTATCAAAGTTCCCATTCATGCAGCATTCATGAATCCTGTAAGAACAAGGCTTTCATTTTTAGTGTGCACCTGAATTTGTATACTGGACAGTGTAAATACACATACAAACCTCTTTAATATGGATTTTAATGAGCTTTTTTTCTCATTTGCACTCACTTATATAACTACTAATATTTGTATAAAGCTGTTTGACAGGTTACAAACCTTAATGAGTCTATCACTGTTTGCACAGTTATTGATAATCGACAAAGACTGCTGGAATCTTGTTCCTCCTATTCCGACAACATCAGCAATCAACTGGCTTACCGATATGATCACCTGGAAAATACAGACAACAGAAACACCAATAAGAGTCAAAAATATCAGCTCATTTTGTATATGAATGTACTGGTATATCCATTTGGAAGTGCCTGTAACAGTAGCTAAAGACATTTGGCATAACCCTTATAACTGTAGATGGGTTAAAAGGATATATATAAGTTGATGACAGAGCCACCATAAAGGGGGATGGAATTAGAATGGAATGAATTAGCATTATTCTATTAGAATAGAATGGATTAGCATTATTCAGCTTATATAAATTTGAGCTTTTCTATCTGTGACATGTATTTCTTTCACAGGCCACTTGTCAGTGTTTTGTGTCCCAATCTGCTCTCTCCTCCCTGTTCCTCTAATGCCCCATTCACATCACCACCAAAAATCCGGGTAAACCCGGGTTATTAAAGGGGCACGGTCCAACTACCAGGATTGAGGTGTGATGTGAAAGGTCCCGGGGTCCTCTTCCCGGGTCTAGTGTCCTGTAACTTGGACCCGGGAGAAAAAAGGTTTTACCCCGGGTCAAACCCACTGGTGCAGTCTGAAAGGTGTGACCGGGTACTGATTATTTACTATTGCTATGGCAATAAATAAATCTCTCGACGGGAGGCACGCACCACCCATCACACTGTCAGGGCAGACCCGGGTCCAGAAATTTCCTGGGTAAACGCTGCAATTTAAAAGGGATTATTCCAGGGTCTGTGACCTTGGGATGATATATAAAAATAAAACATATAAATATTTATTGTGGCAATGCTGTATTTAGTTTTAATTCTGGGTTTATTTAATAACCCACAGTAGTTTTATCCAGTATTAAACATGACATCCAGTGTGTTTACCTAATATTACTAATAACAAGAATAAATAACGGGGAAATTACTGCCATTTTTAATACTAGTATGAGTCTTTATGAACTA
>WWET01000185.1:223974-234882 GCA_011038615.1 Limnodynastes dumerilii | reverse complement strand
CAACACACACACAAACTTGGTAACAGCAAAACATGCCAGAGTGATTAGAAAGAGAGAGCCCTGAATAATTTCAAATGACTTGCTTGGAAATAAAATAGTCCAAAATTAGATTTGTGTTTCTGTAATCAGCACGGCACACTATTGGCTCAAAAGATAATGGCCACTTGACCATTAATATCAGAGGTATGAATACACCAAGGTTTCAAAACAAACAACTGTACTGTCTACCCTGAACAGCCCAATAACTATAACTAGTACCCCACACAAAAGCTTCTGTTCCAAGCAAGAGTTCCTTTACTTCAGGAAGACTTGTAAATAATAAAATATATTTCTCAGACATCCAGTGGGGGACACTGCCAGACCATAGGGTATAGTAGGTGGTTGTGGAGTTAGTGCACTTCAAATCAGAAAATATTAAACTGAATACTCCTCCCCTACTATGCCCCTCCCCTTCGGGGAATTCTACTGTTCTTTAAAATAAGAATCCCAAAGAGAGAGCAAAACTGGCAAAACATGAAACCATTCTAACTGGTAACAACTAAAATAACAGATAAGTGTGGGAGTGCAGTGTCAATGGACTTTGACATGAATTTTACAGTGAGTAATAAAATCCTCTTTTCTCTACATAAATTGGGAGGGAATGCTCTGCAACAGCTGCGCACAAACCTTGCATCCAAAACTGGCATCCTGGAGATGCAAACCTTGTAATTTATAAACATTTTGACAGAGGACCACAATGCGGCCCTGTACAACTGTTCAGCCGAAGCACCGTGACGAGCGGCCCACAAAGCTCCGACTGCTCTAGTAGAGTCAGCCTTCAGCCCTGTTGGTACCCTTCTAGCCCTTTTGCTATCATATAATAAATTTACCAGACTATTTATATCTAATCCTAACAGTAAATTACAATACTTTGTTGGGGTATTTATAATATGTAATGTGATAAAGATGACATATAACATCTTGGATTCAAGTTAAATAACAGGTCTGACATGTTACAGATGAGACAAAAAAAAAAAAAAACAGTAGCCATGGTCATTTGAAAATACTTCCAGATAAACTATGAAACAGCCTGCAAAGCCATGCTGCCAAATTCAAGTTTTACATAAGTTTTTAATACACACTGTACTAAGTGGGTTCAAAGTCCACCTCCGCATGCACACTAATTAAAAGCTTTTCCATAATGAGCATATTCTCTGCAGGACAACATTACATGACTAAAACAAAAAAGTGAAGTCAAGGGGATCATTATTTTTTTTATATTAATAAAAGTAATTTCACATGAAATGCTATCCTTTTTATTTCACTCAAATATACAAAAAGATAGAATAGCATAATGTCTAAAGAAATCAGTGTTATATGGTCATGTTGCACAAACACTTCTTTACGACATGGTTATCATGACCAGCTTATTAACTAGAACTTTAAATCTAGACTTAACAGTGAAAACTTATACAGTGAGTGATTGTGTAAAATTTCATTAGAGGCTGACAGGGGCGTAACTAGAACCTTGTGGGCCCCACAGCAGAATTTTGTTAGGGGCCCCCTATTTCTGAACTAATATATATAGTACAGGTGCAATGGGGTGATTGCTGGGCCCCTTAAGCCGCTGGGCCCCACAGCAACTGAACCCATTGAACCCCTGGTAGTTACGCCCTTGGAGGCTGATTACATTTGCTTTACATGCATTAGGGCATTGCAGCGTCTGTCCTGCCACCACCAGGTCTGCAGTTTGTTATATCAACAGCCAAAATGTTGGCAGGTCAAATGTTGACAGTTGAGTATTATGTTAGTTTTACATTTATATTATGACATTTCTAAAGTTTTTTTTTTGTTTTTTTTACAAGCTGCCTGCATTACATTAAGTTTACAGAGGTTACAAACATATTCTAACATAATACTCAACTGTTAACAATTCATACCAGACCCCTATTATCTGTCACCACCAGCCTGTGACACAGCCATGCTATCAGGCAGAGTGAGCTGCCTAACTGGCAGTGATAGACAAGGGCTTTTGAGTTAACTCTGAGTAGAAGTTGCATTCCATAACCAACTGCATCCTTGGATCTGGGGGGCAGGGACATGTTGGCCTTCTTCCCTGCTAGCACCTATGCATATATATGTATATATAGAAGCACAAAAGTAATGCCTCCAACAGAGAGAATACACAATGCGTGATATATGTAGTACTAGCTAAAGTACCTGGCATTGCCTGGGTTTAAATCTTCAAGTTATTAACTTATTGTTATAACTTATGAATTGGATGTTACTGGCAACAATTTAAAAATAATTAGCAGCTTAGCTGCTCTTCCAACATAGCCATGAGGTGGCTGACCAGTGTGGTTTTTGTTGTCTCCAGGTGCCTGGTCCCCAGCTTTCCTTTCTGTTTATTTTCATAATCACTTTTACATTGTTAATAACATAATTTAATGTCATTCAACATAAGCTACACCCAAACTCCGGCCACAACTTTATTTATTGTTTACACCCTCTTTTCCAAAAACCCTGTCCCTTTTGTGGCCTGCAAATCGTGACAGTCCCTTCTAAATTGCTATCTGATGTCATCCCAATCCACTCAGTGGAAGTCCCAGAACAAGTTCCCTGTGTTTAAGTTCTGAACAGTGCACACCAACAGGATGCTAAACCGGGACCCTAGTTGCCCTTAAACCTGGCCAGGATCCAACTGGTACACCTCATTTTGGCTTCTTCCCAATAAGTCCAAGGGTGTCCCAATGCATAACCGTACAAACAAACAAACAAACAGACCAGTGAATTTTAAAAATAAGATAACACTGAACATAGAAATACTGGGTATTGTAGTTTGTACTATTGTAATATTTAATAATCTATGGATAATTGAAATATGAAAAAATAAATAATGGGTCAATAGGTGGACAACAGGTTTGTCTAAAGTACATCAGTAACAGCCACAGGTCTGCCAACTACAGACCCAATGATAAACAACAAAGAAGCCACACTGAATTTGGGAGGCCAACCAGAGAAAGCATTCAGGTTAAATCCAGAATAATGGCTTAGTGTTTAAAATGACTTGTACTTACAGCTTTAAGTATTGTTACTCCTCCTATACTACACATGAAATAAGGACTGCCCAATCTATTCTTTGGCTGCCTACTTTAAACTTTTGTAATGAGTTCATGAAGAAGAATTTAAATATCTAAAGAAAATGTTCAAAAAAGGGAAGTGGAAGTGGTGTATTCCAGAAACTGGAGATAGAATAGAATAGTGGCAAAGGACTGTGCATATAAATAAGTAGAATACAACATGGAAGGGATCAAAGAAGACAAGTGTTTTAACACATTAGAGATAGCAGTGAAGGAAGGGCTGTCACTGGCCATGTTCATATCACTAAGGATGAAAGTAAACACATTTATATGATTTAATGCTGATCATGAGCTGTTATCTTCGATACCATACATGTGTCATTACAGAGAAAATAAATATACCATCAAGTAAATTACTACCCAAGACTTAGTATATATTAGGGTCAAAGTACATTTATACTGGAGATTCTCTTCCGTGGTTTTGCCAAGAGAGAGAGACAGTGAGATACATGTATACACAATACCGTTCAAAAGTTTGTTTGTTTTTTACCGTTCAAAAGCAATGAAGTAATGAAGATAACATTAAATTAATCAGAAATACACTCTATACATTGTTACTGTGGTAATTGACTATACTAGCTGCAAACATCTGTTTTTTTATTATAATATATGTTTTATTGAAAACCGCAAAAGATACATGTACATTGCCAGTAGATAATTGCAGATACATTGTAATGAAGACATGTACAAAATACACAATACATCTAGTTTGAAATAGCTGTTTTCAGTTTTCCCATCAGCTGTACACTATGGATAACATTGGGTAATAACAAAGGAAGTAAAGAGAAACCAAAAGAAGGGTATAGAAAAGGGAAGTCGGGGGAGGGAGGGTTCAACAAGAACAGACCATGCCTAACTAGTCAATATAGCAAGTCTAATTATTAGTGAATAGCATGCCAACAGATTGTACTGATATCTGCCCATACCAGACAGAGAGTTCCATGGGATTTAAGAGGATCCTAATTAGCAGTGTTTGATGGAAGATTGATTGGAGATGTGTTTGGAGCCATAGTTAGTTGAAATGTCTGGGTATCTTTGAATAATAACCAGGAGTACCAAATCGGTGTGAATTCAGCTGCCCCCTCAGGGCCTGATAGAGTCAGTTCCTCCATAGACATATACAGATCGATCCTGGTCAGCCATTCCCTTGGAGATGGGGGGACATCAGACCGCCAGTGAACTGGTATCACTGCCTTAGCTGCACTATTAAGATACATCAAGAGCAATTTTTTATAGTGAGAGATCGGAATATCCGCACAATTAAGTAGCCATAAAGATGGTCCCATCGGGACAGGACAACCCAAAATCAGAGCAGATAGCTCCTTTACCTTCAACCAAAATAAAGTGAGTCCGGCACAATTCCACCAGATATGAAGGAACGTACCTCTCTCTGATCCACACCTCCAGCAAGCTCCCGAGATTCCCAAGTGCATCCGTGCCAGTTGTTCCGGACAGAGATACTATTGCATTAGTACTTTGTAATGTGTTTCCAAAACCCCCAGGCTAGCCGAGCTTGCTTGTGTAAATTGAAAGGATTTAATCCACAAGTCGTCTGTGTCCTGTCTGTGAAGGTCACGGTCCCATAGTCTTGTGTATAGGGGTTAGGGTGTGGTATCTATCGTCTAGAATGAGTTGATAAATCTGACTAATCGTATGTCTAGGGTAGTGTGGGAGGGTACATAGGGTTTCAAAAGGCGTAAGCGGTCTAGCTTTGCCTCCACTGCAGACCCTGCGCAAGGTGAAGTCCCTTGCCTGAAGGTTTAACCAAAAATCAGTAGAGGAGAGGTTATATGTTCCCCGAAGAGAGGCAAAAGGTTTTACTGTTCCGTTATCTAATAAATGCATGCTACGGGCATCCTCCAGTCGAGGATTCTAGATAAAAGCTTAGAGTGGTGATATTCAACCATATTGGGCAGCTGAAGATCTCCCTGTGTACGCCTTCGGTACAGAACGTCCTGACTAAATCTGGGTTGTTTACCTGCCCAAACAAACTGTCGGATATGGGATTGGAGGGACTTCAGAAATTGAGTAGGGAGAAGTATCGGGATAGTCTGAAGGAGATATAATATCTGAGGAAGGACTGTCATTTTTATGATATTTATGCGGCCTAGCCAGGAAAAACCACCCGCTGCCATCTCTGTAAAGCTGTTTTTAACCGCGTAAGGGCCGGAGGGAAGTTTAGTTGGAAAAGGTTTGATAGAGATTTAGGGAGGAGAATTCCTAAGTATTTTATATGTGAGGAGGACCACGTAAAGGGGAATTTTGGTTTCAAATTGTTTAATTGCTCCTCTGGGATAGAAATATTAAGGGCTGACGATTTGGAGTAATTTTGAAATTGGCCAACTGGCTAAACTTTGCAAATTCATTCATTAAATTAGGGAGAGAGACCAGGGGGTTGGACACGAAGGCCAGGAGGTCGTCTGCAAATAGCGCGAGTTTATGTTCCGTTTTACCCACCATAACTCCAGAAATATTCAGGTTTAACCTTATGGTGCGTGCAAGGACCTCCATGCAAAGCACAAAGACCAGAGGGGATAGCGGGCAGCCCTGCCAAGTGCCATTGCTTATTTGGAAGGGAGGTGAGAGCGATCCATTTATCTTGATTCGAGCCAAGGGAGATGTATATAATTCCATCATTTTGCCGATACATTTAGGTCCCATCCCCAGATGTCTTAATACTCCTTCCAGAAAGATCCAATCCATCCTGCCGAAGGCCTTCTCCGCATCAGTGGTGAGGAGAAGACCTGGTGTGGCGGAGCCCTTCAACTAGTAGACAAGATCAATAGCTTTTGCAGTATTATCTCTAGCTTCTTTTCCTGGTACAAAGCCAGCCTGGTCCTCAAAGACCAAAAACGGGAGCAGTGGCTGTAGCCTATTAGCTATCATTTTGGAATAAAGCTTAATGTCTACATTAAGTAGCGGTATGGATCGGTAACTCGCACATAGGGCTGGGTCCTTCCCTTCTTTAGGGATAAGAGCTATATGAGCTTCTAGGGCTTGGGGCGGAAACGGGTGAGTGTCTGAAATTTCATTTAACGCCTTAATAAGGGGTATAAGTTTTGCGCCAAACGTCTTATAGTATGTCAATGTAAAGCCATCTGGACCGGGGCTCTTTCCCGATGCAGATGACTTCACTGTGTTTTCCAGCTCCTCCAGAGTGAAAGGGGCCTCAAGATCCTGGCTCACTGAGTTGTCAAGGACAAGGAAATGGCAATCACGTAGGTAAGCTGAAACGGCCTCCTTATGCAGCGTCTGGATGGCAGGAGACTGTGTCTGTGTTATATAATGAGGAATAATAAGCGTGGAACACGTTTGCAATGGCAGGGTCAGTAGACTGCATTTTCCCCCTCTGGCTTATTGCCACAAAGATACTGCTTATGTCTGCACAATTTAAAAGCATACTCCGTTTTGCAATTAAGGAGATTTGCCAATTCCCTCCTGGCCTTCGTGAGTTGCGAAAAAATTTTCGATTAGCGAGATGATTTATGCTGTGTCTCTAAGTTCCTTATCAAAAGAAGGAGACTCTCTCTCTTGGCTAATTGTTGTTTCTTCTTTTGGGATCCTAATTGAATGAACTTTCCCCATAGCACACATTTGTGGGCTTCCCAAATATTAGTTTGTGATGTTTCACTATTGTCATTGAGCACAACGTATTCCTCAATGGAGGTTTCAATCTGTTGTTTGATTGAAATATCCTGGAGTAGACTTGAGCCTCCAGGAGGAACACGCGGCTTTAGACTGGGGTATAGCGAGAGATAAAAACACTGGGGCGTGGTCAGACCATGCAATGGGACCTATCGTCGCTTCTTTAAGCAGATGGAGATGTCTGTGGGACAGAAAGAGATAGTCAAGTCTCGAGTAAGATGAGTAGGGGCTTGAATAAAAGGAATATTCACAGTCCGTGGGATGTAACAGTCTCCATGTGTCTGTCAGTTGGAATCTCTGGGCATCCGCCGACGTGTCCAGGGCTGGGTCTAACACCCAGTTAAGGTCCCCACCCATTATTGTGATTCCATCTAAGAAAGATTCCATTCGCTAAAGAGAATCTGAAAGAAAAGCTGCTTGGTTTTGGTTAGGAGCATATAATGTGAGAAAGGTAAAATTTTGGCGGGAAATTTTGCAGTTAACCATGAGTCCCCTACCATCTCCAAAGGGGCGGTGCGTGACTTCAGTGAGCTGTAGACGCTTAGAAAAAAAAAACGCAACGCCTTTATTTTTCCCATCCGGGCTTTTACAACAAAAGGCATGGGGGAAATGTTTGGAGTATAATCTAATCTTAGATCCCACTTGGAGATGTGTCTCCTGCATAAGGATCACATCCACCTTTTCTAGATGTAGGGAGTGTAGGACTTGAGATCGTTTCTCTGGGACGTTCAATCCCTTAGCGTTAATTGAGCATATTTTTAGAACATTCTCTCTGGGCTGTCTGGCACTACCGGGCGAACAAAATACAGATGCCATCTAAGTTATTGAACTGTTTGGCATAATGCCAACCTGAGTGATATTTCATAAGGCAAGTCCTGGAGGGGAGATACAGGGGGGGAAGGTGGAAGAAGAAAAAAAAGTGGAAAGATTTCATCTCTGTAAAATCAGAGAATCTTGGACAGTGTAAGGCACAATTTTTGGAAACAAATGCAACAATAATAGCATGTGTGACAAAAGACATTGGACAAACAAAGAACACCAATAGCTGCAAACCATGCCCTGGGCTGTAGTCCACAATGGCATAGGTTTCAACCTAGAGCCAATCTTACCCTAGGAAAAAAGCGGTAAGTAACATAGGGAAATAGGCGACAGTGATACTCGCCCACAATTGATTAACTTTAACAACAAGAACCTAGTATAAACGGTTTCTATTGGCTGAGGGGGGAGGGGATTTGTATGAACAGAATCAAACCAGTATTAAGTGGTATAAAGAATTGTATCTCAGGTATAGAAACCTGTGTGCAATAACATGGTTTACTAAATTCTAATACTAAGACAACAAAAAATGTGTTAGAGGTAGTAGCTATTATATAACCTAAAAATATGAAACAAAAGTCAGGGTCGAATGGCCCACCACAAGAACTGGGTCTACAACCTAACTGTAGCTACCATATGACAATTAGTAGAACGGTTTAAGTCTCAGAAAAGAGTGAGTCCAAAGGAATACACAGGCTTTCAGTTGGTGGCTCTCCTGGGGGAACCTGGACTTGCAAGAGGTCCGCAGGAGGGACCCTTAACCTTGCGCCATCCCTCCTATTGAGGTAATTGTGGAACAGGGGGACCATATGACCAGTTGCGCCATTCTGGAAGCGCTATATCTGAGATCCCGAGGGAGGAGCAGAACTGCGCCACGTCTGATGGGTCTCGAAGAGTCTGCAGGCTGCCGTTCGCGGTCAACTGAAGGCTGATGGGGAACCCCCATCTGTATTTGATGTTACACTTGCGAAGTTCCTCAGTTAGGGGTTTCAGGATTCTGTGCTGGTGGAGAGTGTCCCAGGAGAGGTACTGGAAGATTTGGATTTGATGTTCTTCAAAGTACACAGCGTCTGAAATTCTGACCTTTCTCAGGATCGCCTCCTTCTCTGTAAAATAATGCAGTCTGCATATTATGTCTCTAGGTCTTTCCGAACTATGGCCTCTGGGACGGAGCGCCCTGTGCTCTGTCAAACACAATATGGGCATTAGGATCTTAGTTTAGCAGAGAATTGAATATTTTGATTAGGACATCAATCAGGCCTTGGGTGGGGATATCCTCCGGGATACCTCTTACTCTTAAATTGTTCCTCCTCCCGCGATTATCGAGATCATCCACTTTGTCTCTCAGAGTTCTCAGTTCTGTAGCTTGACGTTGAACTGAGTCTTGTAGGGTAGAGAAGTAATCTGTTGTGACATCTCTGTTGTCTTCGAGTGCTGTGACCCTTTTCTGCAATCATGGACAATTCTGTATGGATGTTAGCTACGGCAGCGGAAATAGAATCATGGAGTTTCGTTTCCAGGTTCAAAATATCTTGTTTTGTTTAGAAAGATTTAAGGTGAGACAGAATCTCGCTTAGATTGTTTGGTTCTGAGGAAGAGGCTGTGGACTCGGAAGGCTGCGAGGATGCCATTTTGTCCGTTTCCTGTGGTGTCCCAGCACTTTTGGGTCGAGGAGGCTAGGGTCTCTAGGGAAACCGGGGGAGCTGGAGTGAGGTAGGTCCATTTGAGGGGAACAATCCCTATTTTGCGTAGGCGGCTGCCGTTGTGATGGACGCCTTGTTCGTCCCATATGGAGCAAGTCTGAAGATGGTGGTTGAGATACAAGAGGGAGGGGATTTCAGCCAATAGGAGCACGTGTGGGCATATCACTGTACGTTGTTCCCTACATTAGGGACCGGTCATTACTTGACCCCACAATTTACATAATTAATTCTAGCAAAATAGTCTCATGGGGAGCATTTCTGTGCTTTGTGAGAGAATTATACAGGACAGTATTGAAAATTTGACAAGCTGCAGACAGTGTTGATTTGAAAAGCTTTCAACACCCTCTGGTGGAGCTATTTGGGATAGCACTGTACACAACAAACGGCAGTTCTAGTGGAATTAATCTGTTTAAAACTGTACTGCCAATTGCTCAATGTATCCTGTTGATAATATTCCCCTAGTGTGGGAGAAAGGAGGAAGGAGGGTTTCAGCCAGATGGGTCCCTGCATGGTGCACCCTGGAGTGTGATGTGTAGGCCAGGGTCTCTATGTGAGATGCAGGAGAGAATCTTAGGAGCCCTTTTCAAAATGGCACTGGCAAGTCCCCATTCACTACCCCTGTCACCTGAGTTGTGGAGAAGGGGATTACAGTCCAGTTCAGAAGACTGCTACAGGGCAGTGTTGTCTTCCCATGGTCCAGTCGCTGCAAACTGAGCTGCAGTAGCAGGGGGAGAATAATACCTGCTATAGGAGTGCAGGCAAGCCACGTGGTGTGCAAGATGGCGGTTGCACTCCACGGCCGCCCCACCGCCGCAACATGGCTCCACTCCGCTCAGCTGTCAGCCCCAGCCTCCAAGGAAAGTCCTCAGCGGTGTCCTAGGCACAGCGTCTGGAGCAGTCCACAAAGCCTCCTCCACGTGGACCCGGTCCCTGTAGAAGCCAAGAGCGTAACTCCCATCCAGCGTTTCACATGGGTGAGTCAGCGCTCTCTCCCGGGCCTCGCAGTCAGGTGTTCATATGCTTGGGAACGGGCAGAGTTGGGACCCGTGCAGATGCGGTTTCTCCTCAGACATCGGGACCCAGAGCCCTCCCCCGGGGAAGGGGAGGTAATAGGCCTAAGGCCTCGTGCGGGCCATCGTGGGGCAAGGCCTTGCTCTCCGGGGAGCGCAGGAGTGCTGCTCCTAGCCCGCAGGTACCGTGGGGTGGTCAGACCTACAATAAAGAGGTAGCAGGGTTTTTTGGGGGGTAAACTGGGCCAGGGTGGAAAGGCAAAAAAAAGGGTTTTAATGTCTATTTCGGCCGGAGCTCAGCGGCAACGCGTCTGGTCTTGAGCACGTCAGAACACGCCCCCCAAACATCTGGTTTTTAAATGAATATCTACATAGGTGTATAGAGGCCCATTTCCAGCAACCGTCACTCCAGTGTTCTAATGGTATATTGTGTTTGCTAATTTCGTTAAAAGACTAATGGATGATTAGAAAACCCTTGTGCAATTATATTAGCACAGCTGAAAACGGGTTTGCTCGTTAGAGAAGCTATAAAACTGGCCTTCCTTTGAGCTAGTTGAGTATCTGGAGCATCACATTTGTGGGTTCGATTATACTCTCAAAATGGCCAGAAAAAGA
>WWET01000185.1:205646-222289 GCA_011038615.1 Limnodynastes dumerilii | reverse complement strand
AAAACTAAACTCATTTTTAATCCCTTTGTAATAGGACAGTTATATTTAGAGTAAGGTCTAAAAACACCCACAATCTACAGAGCGAGTTCAAAAAGTGTAACATCTGTTGATGCAATTAAATGACAGGTTCCAAATCGCTGTCGTACATCTGGCAATACACAAAGGTAGAAAATGAAAAAAAACAACTCATTTTTAATCCCTTTGTAATAGGACAGTTATATTTAGAGTAAGGTCTAAAAACACCCACAATCTACAGAGCGAGTTCAAAAAGTGTAACATCTGTTGATGCAATAATGTTAAATGACAGAAAACAAACCTGTATATACATCATATATTAATGAAACCATTTAAGAACTCTCATTAAGGTAGACTAAGATTAAAAAAAAACTAAACTGGCTGCTTAGCTGGGATTCTCTCCTTAACTGTGTGTTAAATGCTTACAAAATTATGCACTTCAAAAAAGCTGCAAGACACCACTGCAACCTTCTATGATATGCATTTACCTGTCAGATACCCAACTTTATTTACATTGTCTTAAACTGTTCTGTCCATTTATAGATTTAGGTTTGCTTACCTGATCTCTGTGACAAGCTGAACACTAAAGATGCGGTCTTATGGTCAAAAATATCTGTCTATTCTGCCACATATTTTGATTCCATGGACTGGACTCCCACCACCGGACGTATTGCATATACGTCCAGAGTTTACAGATATTTGATACTGCGCATGTGTAGTAATTTTTTTTACGTAATCTACGTATCTTTTCGTTACGTAGATTGCATATATGCAGATTTAAAGACCGCATATACGCAAACTACGTAACGAAAAGGAAAAGGAAACATGTAGATTACATTAAAAAAATTACTACGCATGCGCAGTATCCAATATGGGTAAACTCCAGACGTATGTGCAATGTTTCCAATGGTGTGAATCCGGTCCCATAACTGAATGGTAACCATAGGTGAATTTCTCTTCCTACTGAAGTTGTTAATATAGATGTATGAGCACCGCAAAGAATGCCCAAAAGGTTACTTGAATTTAAACCTATCCATGTAAAGCTAAGCACTAACGGCTAAACAATCTCATATGTATTTCATATAAGACAAATATTACAATATTAAACTCAGGGACTGCAAGACTCTTTTTTTTTTTTTATATCATTAAAAGAAGAAAAGAAAAGCAAAGAAAATGCTGGTCAGTCTTCTGTTGTGTTAGTAGCAAGAAAGAGGCAAACAATTGTCTATTACTAAGCATTCAGGGTTTTTTTTTATTTAAATATAAATAGAATGATGTGCTTGGGGTTGTGTTCAATGGTCAAAGTCTAAAGAAACAAGGAAGCAAAGCAGCACAAATATAGATACTTTGGCTGGATGTATTGCAGATTTCTAGGCCAATTTCATCCTGATTAAATCTTACCATTCTCTACAGCTATTCCAAGTATACTTGATATCTTTCTCACACTGAAAACACAGAAAAAGTCAATTCATTATTGAATGCTTTTTCATATACAGTGAATAGTGGACAGTATAGGCTTACCAATCCTCAGGTCCACTAAGCAGTAGTATTAAGAAGATAATGTGTGACTGATGTGCACTGACAGGACTGTGCCACCACTTCCTGAGACAATTACATTATCTGCCTGTTCGTAAAATATTTGAAATCAAATTTTATAAATCACAAAACAAAAAAATTAAGCTAATTAAGCTGTTAAAACAATGTCCTCTCTTATAGCTGCACACTTCTGACAGCACTCATGTGGCACACATTAGCTTGTTTTCAATAGACATCCTGTTCAGGGAGGGAAGATCAAAGAAATAACCCAGACTGATATTACTCTCCTGTGTTTCAGGTGTGGTGTGGTGTGGAGAGGCCATGGCACCTGCCAGAGCTGTGGTGGTACAGGAAGAGACAACTGACTGCCAGGAATATCACAGAACTTACTGTGGTTAAAAGTGAGAGAGTTATCCAGGCTGCTGAGCTGTTGCAATCTGGCATGCATCATCCCTGTTCTGTTACGGGAAACAGGTAATGTCTGAGACTTTCGGTCATGAACTATGGGTCCCAACCCCTCCTGGTTCCTGCAAGATGGGTGGAAATGGGACAGAAGCTCCAGTTAGATGTGTCCCCACTGCAGAGAGGTGGGGCAGTTAGTAAAGCAGAGAAAGCATAACATAACCTCTAATACAATACAGGGTGTTGTTGTAGACCACTGCCATAATGTCAAAATACCTATAAAAGCAACATGCTACAAAACACTGCATTAAAAGGCAAAAAGTAAGGTAATGTTCATCTTCATGAACATTATATGTCTACATACAAAGTCACTACAACTACTGATCTTAGAAATGTATTTAACATTCTAATAAGCTGATGGCAAACAGTTTAGATTTTTTTTTTTTTTAAATAGTTAAAGAGCTAACTTATTGATGTAACAAAAGGATTAATCAGCAATGCCATACACACAAACATGCAAGTGGAAAAAAGAGAGCAAGGCAGTGTGAGGGTCTTACCCAGGCAGGAAGGGAGAAGAGCCATATACTTTGTTATACTTGCCAGCAATCAAGTGAGGAAAACAGAGAGAGTGAGCTGTGTTAGCAATCAATTAAGGCTGGCTTCCTAAGGTGTACCACCACCAGGGCTGAAAAGTGTGGACCAGTGCAAGAAATACATACAAACATGTCTGTGACCCTTATTATTATTATTCACGTTACCATGTGATATACCCCAAATCATGCATTAAACACCATTTATCATGCTTATATTCTGGTAACAATAATAAAGACTAATGGTCATGTTGGTTGGTATTGGTAAGTTACAGTAGGTTGTCAGTGTACAACAAATGATCTGTATTATCACATCGTTATGTGCGGATAGAAAGGTTAATTATATGAATAAAAGAGGATTCTACTGACATGACACAGTTATTAAGGTCATATACATTGGCTCATCTCTCTCACAGTTTTTTATTTATTTAGTTTGTACTTTTTATACTTTGTTTCTCAAATAAAAGAAGTTTAAAAAAACACAATATTACTGGTATGTATTTCATTTAAATACAAGCCATAACTTAACACAGATATTATGTGTTTTTGATGAATTATTATAGACAAAATGGAAACAGTGCATGAGAATGTCTTAATGATTGCAAGCTTATGGAATACAGCTTAAATTCACAATGCACATATAGAAATTCAATGAATTACCACAGAGATAATGATTTGTTTGAATAATGGTCGGTTTAGCACACCCATTGTGCACAAAAATATCATAATTATTATGACTTATTTATTTTTACCAATTGTGGCATACTGGTAGTAGAATAGATAGTATTATGTTAAAGGTATAAAATTTGTAATGTGTTGGATAAATATGAAATATAGCTTAGGCAACAGACACTTTTATAATGATGTAGACAAACACCAGAGGTATTGATCTAAACCACTAGCTACAATGGTATTGCCATTACTATATAATTACATATACATATATATATATATTTTTTTTTACGCTGTATCAGAAACAAAGGTTTTCAGCTTTACACTACAGCAACTTGAAACTTGTAATATGTTTTACAATTTCATGGCATTGGCAAGGTAAAAAGACATAAAGCCCTTTTCAACTGTCAATGTTGGATCATCAAATAAAAACAACATGTAAAACAGCCCAATCATTATCTTCCTGTGTGTTTAGAACTACAGATCTAGCATAGTCTGGCAGGACTTTTTTGGATTTATAGTAGTGTTTTGTATTTACAGTAGTGAGAAAGCTAAACATAAATACCAACTAATGAGGGATACTGCAAAGGCTGCTTACTCTGATTGCTTCAATCTTATTCAGGGAAGATTATAATAACACAAAATTAATGCCAACAGTTTTTATTATCATGAAAGGGAAGTGAACACAGGTGAATGTCACACTGTACCTGGCAATATATCGTTTGCCCATATACTGGAATTGATGTAGACATACTCTGTAGAAATGGAGAAAGAAATACATTGAAAATATTTAGATACGGTCTCAATGAAAGTGGGAGGGGGATAGTTGGGGAAAGAATAGTATGTTTTGCAGTATGTTGTGCATTAAAAGCAGTTTACTAAGCTATCTAGATATTTATCAAATGTGTGCTGTGCTCATTATGAAAAGTTACTATGCATAAGTAGTTACCATGGAGCCATATATGAAAATGTGCACTATTATTAAAGTAGGCCATGGCATTTAGCTTAACGTTTTCCTTTGTAAGAATAAACTGTAATTGTTTAGACTCAGAATAAACAACTACAGGAAATATATACAATAAATATTAAAGCTGGTTAGGTGTAATTGTATAACAAAATGAAAAGTAGCATACATACTCTGTAATTGTGAAAAAATCCATCAATTCTAATGTTGTGGCTTTGTTCCAATAAGTAAAAAGCGCATCTGCATTTAAAAAAAATCAGGACAATGGTCAGGTTAAGAAAAATCAGGAAAAAAAAATGATTTGTTAGACAGATTTTTAAATATATATATAAAAAGTTTTTTTTTTTTTTTTAAAGTTACAAAGCCTACATATGATTTCTGCCTAAAATCTGTGTTTTTACATATATTGTATGTTTTGTCTGAAGGCTTTACATTAATGCATTACAATAAAAAGAATGAAGACTTGTATGGTCGAAGGTATGTCAGAAGAGATGACTAGATGGGCATCATTTCAGACAATCCTATACAATGCAGTTTGTCTTAAGGTGTATAAGAAATGGTAAGGAATTCTCCTGCTGGAAATTAACACTTAACAAAAAGGAAAGCACTTCCTTTATGCTATGGGTGCATACAATTAGGAGAAAATGATACTGCAGAGAATGCACATTGATGTGCAGCTTTATAAATGATACTCTCCTGCTTGTCTGGGATACCTACCATCTGACATGCTTTTCAAAATATGAAGGAAGCACATGAGTAAACTTTTAATTTCCGCTTGCTCCAGTTTGTCACACCGCACTAATGGATTACCTAAAGATCCGCCATGCTGGTTCTAGGATAATAAAAAAAAAAGTCCTTTTTAATTCACAGATAGAGAGAAAAGATTTGAGTAAACAGAAAAACTATCCGTAAGAGAACAGCACTGCAAACCAAAGAATTGAAAGTCACAGTTGAAAGGCATTCATTAAAAGGAACTGCTGTGCAGGGGAAAGCAAGCAATACTAACCCACAGGCAATAGAAAATACATGTCTGGTTTTAATAAAAATCAGTGTCATATGATCAAGCACTGCAAACGCTATAAAATAAACTTCTAAACTCTCACACTGAGCATCAGATCAAGCCATTTCTTGATTAGAAACTTCACAATTTAAAAAAATAAGTAATTTGTTCAAGTGATAACTTTCAGCTGACGCTGGTCTGGATTTGAGGATAAGCAGCTAATTATGTGCGCTTCACAAGCAAAAATAGATTTCATAATAAAGTGCTGGGAAATCACCTATTATAGGTTTAAGGCTCTGGAACTTTGACAGCAAATAGGAAAATGACACAAATGAAGGATCTGGCTCTGATCTGATGCTAATTTAAGGCAAACCTGTATGGGGAAAGTAATATGTAATTGAATAATACTTCTAGTATCTGAGGAGGGACTGCAGCATGCAAAACACTCTCTGAAAGTACAGGCACTGTCAGCAGAGAGAAATCCATAGTGTAACGGTTTCTCTTAGCAGCCTGTATGTGGTCCTCTTCCTCCACACTACAGCGCATAGCGTGTGCAGAATGCCTCCGGATAAGTTTGTCCTTCTGAGCCATGAGGGCATGCCAAAGTCGAGAAGGAAATGTTATAACCCCAAACTACTAAACAGTTCATAAATATCATAAATAAAGAACAATTATACAGCCATTTATAAAGACTGGCTGCAACCAAAGACTGTGAATAACAAACCCTACACAGGTTTATTACAACTCTCCAAAGAGACCTTATGTATTACACCTTTACAAAGCACTAGTCCTATACACTTCAAAAACATATGGCTGCTACATGACCATTTTCAAGAAATTAGATGAATAATCAATTCAATCAATCAATCAATAAGTAGGGCTAACTTTTCAGACTGAAATTGTTGACTTTTTATTAGGGAAAACACTTGAGATGTGAAACCGTACCTTGTCTAGAGAGCTGCTTTTGTCACTGTTTCTCTCTGGAAGACTGTTCCCTGAATCAGTGCTGATGAGAGACCCCCTGGAGTCTGCATTTCTCACACTGTTTATGTTGGGAGTAGATGAGGTATGCGGGGAGGCTGAAGGAAATAAAACTTTGATTACCTTCATTTGTTCAACCACTACAATAATATCAGGAACATGCTCATCAATAGGTCATATAAAACAGGCTGGATAACACGAAACCTCTTTTGCATTATGCTTGATTAGTGCTGGATATAGGACACTTCATGCAACAAAAAGAACTGTTCTGTAGAAGATTTACAAAATGATTGATGTGTACTTTTGTGTATTTAATACTGTAAAATGAGGTCTGTTACATCACAATACTGACTAGACCCTAAAAACTAGTAAATGACTTCTCCTAGCGCCCTGCCCTTTAGCATGTGACTGATAATAGTGAGATATGGACATAACATATAGACATATATAGTGCAAAGCATGATTCAGTATTGCTTATCCAATGTTCTTATTATGCTGCACTCACCTGTGCCAGAAATGACACCAAAAAGATCTTTATGGAGACTATTATCCAAAGTACTGCCTGGCTTCTGAGGCGTTACTAATTGACTTCCAGCAGCTACATTTACTAGAACATCATCTTTCGTATTCTTACGTAGAAAAAAGAAAAGAAAATTAATTACATTTTAAGAATAAAAGAACCGGTATATGGTAACATTATTTGCAGGCATGGGTGGCTCATCTTCATCTACTTACATTAAGAGTCACAGGGAAGGGGGATGTATCCTTCACATTTATCCGTTGTACATTTTCAATCAGCAGCCCAAACAGCGGTAGGTAAAGTGTTGCTATTCTTGCTTGCTGACTCTAGAATATAGGACAATAACCTGTATTCCATGGATTTAAACAGATCACTCCTTGCATTTGATCTTCAAAAAACTTTAAAAGCTCCAGATACTGCTTTTAACTTACACATCAAAAAAAAAAAAAAAAAAAAGGAAACTAAACGGATTTTCTATATTAAAGGGTGTGTAGGAAGACTTTTCACTTGAAAGTTAAGATTGCACAATATGGAAAACTGCTTACTCAGCCACCTGCCTACTGTACATTCTGACAAATCTCCCCAGAGAATATACACAGCACTGAAAATGATGCAACAGTTCATACAGAGATCCAGATAATATGGGTTAGACAAATCATTCTTCATGGAAATGGGAAGCCAACCAACAATGCAAACTGTTCTAATGAATCCCATACCACCAGATGTCTACATGTAGCTTGCTCAGAAAGAAATCAGCATTTTCACATTGTAACTGAACTGAATAGAATTCTTTATCTTATTAAAGGTACAGCAGTGGTCGAAGTGAACATTTAGAAGTGGCGGTATGAAAATATAGAAGAGAATGGAGATTTAGAGGTTTAAATTAAAGCAGTGGGAGAAGTGATGGTATGGCATAACCCCATATAACCCCTCACTTTCAGCCATGAGGTAAAGAGGACTATGGGCCGGATCCTGAACTCCATTTTGGTAAGTCCCCTGTCAGGTAACATCTGCGCATGCGCACCAGATGTTCCCTGTGCGTAAGTACTATTGTATGTAATGAAGTATTTACGAGGAAGGGGCAGACCCTTCACTTACAATGGCTCTATACCTGTCATATTGGTGGGGACAGCAATTTAAATGAAGGGTCCGGAGAAGGGAAAGCCCCGTGTCCTAGTCGTAAAAGTTAACGTAGGAATTTCCTACTGACAGAGGGGAGTGCAGGGAGCTTGCACTCCCCACAACGGATGTGTAACTGCAGACCCCCAGACACACGTAAAGCATGCCGGGGTCTGGATCTTCCCCTATGTTATTAAATTGGTATAACAATTCTCATTTATATCAATAAAAAAAAGTCACAATTCTATTAAAGGTATGCAAAGATCTGCGATGTCATGGGATAAAGAAGAATCTGTTTAGGTCTTTGTAAAAAGGTTTAAGCTTGAGTGTTGACACAACAGATATCTGAGATTTATGCTTCACGACTGGACATTGTGTACTGGATCCAGATTTCTGCTGCTTGTAGGGAGATACAATTCGTTCTTTAAATGTCCAGGCCGTCCTTACCAAAAAAGAGGATGGTATACACGTCTGGATAGTACAAAAGGCTCTTAGCATGGCCTTACTGTACCATTACCATACTTACACCCTCCCACACAGTGGAATCCTGACCAATCATCAGGAATGATCCCAAGATGGAACTCCCGGTCCAGATCTGTCCTGGTAAGGGGTCGCTTGCTCATGCACATTAGCAATAAGTTGGCATTTCCTGATCCCAGCAACTGGAAGATGCCCCATTTTTATAGTGTAAAACTGATCTTGTGTCACTACTGTGGCACAGAAAGCGAAAACTTCTTCCAAAATAAATAAAATAGTTCTACAATAATTACCATATCTCTGTCAAAACAAATGTCTGTTTCTCAAAAAACTTACATTGGAAAGTACCTTCTTAAAGCAGTAGAAACCGTCACCAGAAACACTAAAGATTTACAATTTCATGATATAAACAGTTCATACTTGGGATACTAAACAATGAATTTGTTTTACTTTAATACAAATTCTAATTCCAGTTGATAATGTTTCATTAAGCCAATTGAATTGATTAATGTAATTCTGAACAGATTTTTACATACCCTAGAAGAATATCTGTCATCAAATGAATGCTTGATCATCAAGTTCTTGAGCACACCAATGGCAATTTGCCTGGTTTCTCTGAATTCCTGTAAGGCATTCCCCACTTCCCTGAGGAGGAGGCCCACCAGGAAATGGTTCCTGCAGAACTCATCAGTTAGAGTGTAATCAAGCTGTAGGTCTGCAGGAATAAACAAAAAAACAAATAAATAAATAGGTAAAATAAACAAAAAAACAAACAAAGTCACTAGATTAGTCATACTGATTATGAACAGGCACAGTCAGTGATGTCATTGATACACAGAACATAACCAAAATTTCATAACACATTAAATAAAAAAAAAATCCCAAAACATTCCATCTGCTACTAGCAGAACATGATTACTCAGTTTTAATACAGTAACATTATAAAATCAATCTATTAGAGAACAATCATTGCCTAGTTAATCAAAACATTTTCACACACACACACACACACACACACACACTGCACACCCTGCACATACCTACAGGACAGTCTAAAGAATCCATTGTTGGTGAAAGAAAAGCTAATGATACAAGTGAACAAAAAGGAAAATCAAGAAATAATGATAAAACAAAAGCTAATACAGAGGATGTTCTTAGAATGAAACAAAAAAGTAATTAAATGTAGAGAATTTTTAGATGCAGATAAAAATGATTCCGCTCAGCCAGAATTATTACAAAACTTGATTGTGGCACATTCTACTATTACATGAGTTGTAGGAACATTTGGACAAATAAAAAACAAAAAAAATGACAATTCAGGTGAGTGTGGCACGAGTTCACCCCATCAAGAATCAGGCCCCATCTCCTTGCTATTGGGCCTGTAGTTGTTGTATTAGTAGTTGTAGTAGCATTTGGCTGGTGTTTTCTTCTATTTTATGATAGCAGAGCTCCTGAATATACTTATTTTTAATAGACAAACTGTGAATGAGGCAACAAACTGTACTAATTCTAGTCCTGTACAGCTCTTCTGAATCATCTCCTTACAACAGCCAGATGCGATGCAAATATTGCAGTCACAACCAAGACAAAGCCAACTAAAATGTAGTTATAAAGAGGCAACATCAAATGTTATAACTTATATGGCAAAATGTCCATATGAAAAGAAATTGCTTTCTAGAAGCATAGAGAACAAAAAACAATTCTTATCAGTGCCAAAAAAACGAAATAAAAGCAATAATAAAAAAAACCCCATAAGCATTGTTCACTGCTCATAAGATTTCATTAGTAAAAATTACCTTGATATTTTTGGATCCTGCCTTTTCCAAATGGCATTGGTAAGTTCAAAGGAATGTAGTGCTCATGATTGCAGACAACTCTTAAAAACTCAAACTTGTACTCAAACAATGTCTGGAAATCAAACAACAAATCATTCAATAGTGAAAATCTGAACTGCGTGGCCAAAGACATAACAAAGTTATAAAATATAGAAAGACTAACGCTTACCTTTGGATCTCCTGGAGAAAAGAAACTCATGTAGTTGTTAATTTGCTTAAAAACAAAACCCCGATCCATGAAAGTGAAGCACCTCTGTAAAGAATATACAACATTTTAACAATCCGAGAGAGCCCTTTTCAGTTTAATACATTATATGTAACTGCGAAAGGGAATTATTAGTCATACAAAAGTACATTACATTGAAATAATTAAGGGCCGGTTCCAAAACTCTACTGCTGCTGCAGTCTGAGCTCCAGCCGTAGAGGAAGTCCGAAAGCGGATCTGCACGCGATCTTAAGCCCAGTCCATGCAAGGAGAGACCACTCCCACTGTACAGTTGACACCAGTAACCTACCCGGGCTGGTGCGTAAATAAAGATCATACGTAAGGGCTTACAGTATGATTAGAATACCATCTCCCTTTCCACAATGCATGCAAGCTGTACCCATGTTGCCCTGTCTCTCCCTGCCATTAGAAAGGCTTCCAGCTCAAAAGCCTGCACCTTGAGGATCCAGCTCCATGCTCATAGGTACATATGTGTAATCGCCATTTCTGCTTGCACAGAAAGGAAATGATTTTAAGTTATCAGGTACATCATTACTCAGGTAGAATTTAAACTTTAGTCATTTAATATAACAGTTTTAGACAAGGTACCTTTATGAAGAAGGCAAGGCTGTGATTAGCATTCCTGGAAGCCTCTGGATTGTCCTTGTATTTTTGTGTGATGTGTGGCATAAGCATGTTAACCAAGGTTTCTACTGCATGGTGAAAAGAGGCTGGGAATCTTTGGTTTCGATGTAACTAGAAAAGCAGAATTGAAAGCACAGGATAGGTAAGAACTTTGTGCACAGAATCAGAGCACAGCAGGGCACTTACCAGGCTGATTTTTTTCTGTGTTTTTACTTTGTGTTTTTACTTTTTAAAATAAAATTCTCTAAGTATTATGAGACAGTGATCTATGAATTTACTACATCCATTGTTTAAAAATAATCTACAAGATGATACAATCTGAGCAATGAAATCAATATTGTATTTTGCATTATATTTTTTTTCTAGGACCTGGTATATATGGTTACAAGATTTGCATTTATTAATACCGGAAAAAAATTCCATAAAACACAATGTCAGATATTTCACATAACAGTTCTATAAATAGCTTTATCCCTACTATAATATAAAGAATTCCTAAATAAACACAAATAAATGGAAAGTATGGAGATATCTTAAGTGACCAAAACACTTGCATCAAAATCTATATACACCTGGCATCTAAACTCCCAGAATGCTATTTATTTCACAACTTTAACACTTTAGAAAGAAGAATACATTTATTAAGGTAAAACGAAAAAAAAAAAAACAAACCAAAAAAACCCCAAATAGAGGATACATCTCATTTATGGAAACGGAAATTTATTTGCAGGGTAGTATTTTGTGGTGACATACCATCTAATTTTCACTTTCATTGTGGCATCCTAGGTTTAAATATACTTACCACCCAGATCCCAGAGGAACCAATTTGTGGTATTATGATTAACCCTCTCAGGTGAAAAGAAAGACGCATTCTGCAAAAGCAGCTTTACTAGCAAAAATAGCAAACTACAATATATATGATGTGGGTATTGTATTTTTTTCAGTGTAGAGCCTAAAGCTGAGCAAAAGAGCAGATAGACTATATAAGACATACATGACATTAGCCACAAAGACTAAGGATAGCTTGACTAAATAATAGTTTAAGCAGTTTATATGCATTGCCGTGGTCTTAAAGCAACATTGTTTGTCAGCAATTTTGAATAGCGCACCAATTAAAATACACAATCATGATGAAAATTCATGGCCCTTCATCATGGCCCTTTTATGTCCACACTATAACATGACCAAAACTGCAGTGAAAAGGGAACATAACATAAAATACATGTTGGAAACAAAAGTTAATACATACTTTTATTTTTGAATTTTCAACTAGGTGCTGGGCCATTGACTTAATCAAGACTTCAAAGAAAAACCAAGAATACTGTGAACAAAGTAAAAAAAAAGTATTAATGCATATTAATTATACATACTAACAAAAAAGTGTTTGTATTATTAGGAACAGATCTAGAGTTTGAAAGGAAGACAAAATCAGGTGCAAAGTTAGACCCCTGCAAAACCTTGTTGAATAACTGAGGGAGTCAAATAAATGTTGTTCTTTGGATGCAGGGAGAATACTATTCTTTCCTTATTACACATAGATATGGATGAGATTTATGTTTATATTGCTATTTAGACTTGGGCTAGTAAACATCACCTCTTAACATAATACTGTTTGGCTCCCCTGTAATTTTACATGGTTTTACTCAGGTCTGAGTGCATTTCTCTTTTCAGACTCTGGATTCTGTCCATCAAGAGCAATAGTGAAATACATTCTTGATGTACCTTGAGAAGCTTGTTACTTGTTAGAAAGTCAGCAGAAGGTTTCAAGATTGCGGTCATGGATTTCCCCAGCTCTTCGTGTACAGTTTTGTACTCAGATGTGATGTATGGCTCTGCCTTGTAAACATACTATGAAGCAAAGGTTAGACAAATTAATAATAATATGAACTCTACACTAAGTTATAATATTTACTAAATATAGAACAAAGGAAAAGTTGGGAAATCCCTTGCCCCTCCATGTCTTCACACCATAGTAATGCACAGAATAAAAGAGCAGCACCTCAGCTGGCTGCACACAGGCAGCAATCTTTTATAACAGTTAAAGAAGCCCAAAAGTAAAATATATTGGTACAAAACAATCAACAAGTTTTGTTCTGAGAACAATTCCCCTGTGTTTTTATGTTAATATCACACGTGCAACGCTTTAAAGCGAATAAAGAAAAACCAGAGGAAACCTGCAACTAAAAAATCCAAGATCTCCAAGTAGAGGAAATTTTAAATATTTGTGTATTTCCAGAACAACGCTACTGAATTGCTATTTTTAAAAACAGAATAAATATAAGACATCAATCTAAATTTTGATGTTGATAAAAGAGACAAGTATCAAGTGTACAGGGGCTGTAACATCTCAAAGATAACCCAACTCCTTCTATACCACTTCCCCTTGCAGGTTCACTTTGCCTCCAGATTCAGACTGCTCCATCATGAGTACCTGGAGATCATTGCTTTGTGCCTTTTTTTTGGTTTGGGCTTTATGGCTTAAACAATATAGAGCCATGGCCAAAAGTTTTGAGAATGACAAAAGTATCCGTTTTCACAAAGACTGCTGCTTCAGTGATTTTTGACCTTCTTGTCAGATGATACTATGTATACTGAAGTAAAATGACAAGCATTTCATAAGTGTCAAGGGCTTTTATTGACAATTACATTAAGTTTATGCAAAAAGTCAATATTTGCAGTGTTGACCCTTCTTTTTCAAGACCTCTTCAATTTGCCTTGGCATGTTATCAAACTTCTGAGCCACATAATGCCTGATGGTTGCCCATTCTTGCTCAATCAATGCTTGGAATTTGTCAGAATTTGTGGGTTTTTGTTTGTCCACCCGCCTTTTCAGGACTGACCTCAAAGTTCTCAATGGGATTAAGATCTGGGGAGTTTCCTGGACATGGACCCAAAATTTCAATGTTTTGTTCCCTGAGCCACTTAATTATCACTTTTGCTATATGACAAGGTTCTCCATCATGCTGGAAAAGATATTGTTCATCATCAAACCGGTCTTGGATAATTGGGAGAAGTTGCTCTTGGAGGATGCTTTGGTAGCATTCTTTATTCATGGCTGTTTTCTTAGCCAAGTTAGTGGGTTTACTCACAATCTTGCCTGGGAAGCAGCCCCAGACATGAATGGTCTCAGGATGCTTTACTGTTGGTATAACACAGGACTGATGGTAGCGCTCACCTTTCCGTCTCCATTCAATCATTTTTCCAGTTGCCCCAAACAATTTGAAAGGTGATTTATCAGAGAAAATGACTTTTCCCCAGCAGTCCAATCCCTGTACATTTTTTTGAATATCAGTATGTCTCTGATGTTTGTCCTGGAGAGAAGTGGCTTCTTTGTTGCCCTTCTTGACACCAGACCATCCTCCAAAAGTCTTCGCCTTACTGGGTGTACAGATGCGCTCACACCTGCCTGCTGCCATTACTGAGCAAGTTCTTCACCAGTGGTGCTCCAATACCGCAGCTGAATCAACTTCATGAGACGGTCCAGGCGCTTGCTGTATGTTCTTGGGCAGTCCTTTCCTTCTAGGCTCTTGCATTCCTCTTACAGCCATAAGTTAAATGACTTACCTTCCCTCTCTAGCAATATGTAGATGGCCAGTTGATGAATTTGCTCATTCTAAATTTAAAAAAATTTGCTAAGTCCCATAAAACAAACATCTGCGTGTACCAGCTCTAGTAAAGTGTAGGGGAGCCCAACAACAACATATTACCCAGGTAGATTTTTTTTGAAAGAGGCTAAAAATTTGAGAAAATCAGTAAGGCAGATCATGCTTATAATGTAGAGAAGCATTCAGGTATTCGATAAGAAGAGATCATATTGACATACCTTGACATATGACCTCAGGAAACTCTCTAGCCCCTCCTCATGGCACTGAGAAACAACGTGAATAATGACTCTAGAATGATAAACATCTTGAGGTAAGCTTTAGTAACATGTCTGGCACTGTCTATGCAATCTACAACAAATATTTGTACAACAAATTACATTAGCTGTCCTTAAAATAATAATGGTCACTTACATGAAAATAACACTTGGATGGTAATAACATTTAATTTAGGTCTGTTCTAAAACCATAAGTCAAAATAAATTTTATTACAGCAATGGGTCTGTGCTGCACCTCTATTGGAAATGTTTTCCTGTAGCAAATGTTTGTATAATCTTCAATGTTGCTATGCCTGTACTGCTATATAAAATTTAAAGCTTGGACTACAGGTTCATCACATCACAATGTAAAATAAACCTTGTTAGTAACCGACCTACTAGATCTACCATCTACTTCCAAGCAGAATGCATATTAGAGTTCCAACACCCCAGTTTAAATTGTAGCATGAAAGCATGAAAAGTACCGCGTCACATTGACAGCCACATCCTCCTGAGTAGCCCTGGTAAGGACTCTGAACATCTGATTCAGTATGGTGGGCAGAAAGGCAATCATCACGTATCCTTCCATCGCATGGAGACTCTATGAGAAAGAAACAGCAGGGACTTGAAATACATTTATAGTCTTACAGTAGTACATTAAGACATTGAGACACACTATTATTAAAGGATTTAAAAGATTTTGGCAATCATAAAAATCACCATATATATTTTGTAAATTCTGACTTAAAAGCAAAGAAATAATCTAAACAATGCAGCAATGACACCAATTTTTGTTTCCTAATTGTACTACCCAGTAGTCTATGCAATGTCAGGGGCAGTAATGATTACCCCATGTGCACATTTTGTATTGTATTGTTATATTCGCCTTTGCAGCATATGAACACATTTACTACTTCTGTATACAAGAGCCATTGGTAGGTTTATAAATGTTAGTAACCTATTGAAGATGTAAGTAGCCCAGCTGCTTCTTGCTGTCCTTGAATAGTTATGTCTAACTAAAAGCTCTCAACTCACACATTCAACTCTAAAAACATTTCTCTAATGAGAAGTTTACAGTATTTGACAATATTTCTAATTATGCAGAATCAAATGTGATTAAAGAAAAGCCAAAATATATTTGGATATATCATGTTGGTTACCTTTAAATACTTGACAAGGTCACTTCCTAAGGCCTGTGCTCCTGATTCTGTTTTCTGGCAATACTGAAAAAAGTTGTGTAAATGCTGATCCTAAAAGGAAGCAAATAAGGTGTTCACTATCATATAGGACGGATGTAATCAAGAATTGGGAAGAAAAAAATGAAGAAATACACATTCATTTACTTTGTACAGGAAAAATCATTGCATTTATTAATAGATAAAGAAAAAAAGTGGGATTGTTTTGTAAAGTTACATAAGCTATAAGATACAAAAGATATAAATCTAAATAAAATTACCTGTGCATATACAGTGGACACTAGGTGTGTAGTGATTTTTAGCAATGGCTTGCCTCCATCGACCCATTTTATTTCTGGCCCAGAATGCTAAAGAGAAACGAAAATGCAATATTACACGCAGATTAAATATGTATTTAAAACAAATTTTATTCTTATTTTTAACGTTTATTTATAAGTCAATATCCTCAGCACCGTACAATGGCCACAGAAAATAGTACTGGTGAAGAAGCTCAATACCTTGCCCATCCCGAGTTCCTGGTAACCCAAGTAGCCAGTAGGAAGGTTGGCAGACACTGGAATGTTTTGCTCATTGGTAACCACTCGACCATCCCTCAGTAATGGTAGCCACGCATAACCAACTGTAGGG
>WWET01000185.1:159710-193869 GCA_011038615.1 Limnodynastes dumerilii | reverse complement strand
ATATAGTATAGTTTTTTTCAGGTTTCACATCATGTTAAAATCAAATAGCTGAGTAACACAATGAGAGCATTTTTTTTCTGAGTAAAAGCAGTTAGCAAAGCTAAGGGTAGTCCAACCAAGAGAGGCCCAATCAGAGGCATATGCTAACCTTATGCATCCAAAAGCTGAAAAAGCTGTTAAGTTTATATAAAGTTTGTTTCGTTATTTTATCAAAATTTTACAAGAAACTAAGCAATTCCTAATTTACTGTCCAACCACTGTGTGTATCTGTGTTTATCCATATATACAATGCATATATGAATACCAATTCACAGCTGCCTTATGTACGTTGTGTATGTAAGTTAGCTAAGTCTTCTTCATTCAGGATTGGGTCCAAAGTGCTGGGGCACCTTTACCTTTGTGTCTTTATAATTACCCCTGCCTTTTATGTACCCGTTTGTCTTAATAAACTGATTTCAGCAACTAACATTTTGTGTAATTTATTTTAGAGGTTTTGTAGAATACCACGAAAAACTTCATCAATTCTAATTGTCTATTAATAAGAGCAGAGTAGCAGTTGAAAAAATACTGTTCAACATGTGACCCAGTGACTGCTTTAGTGTTCACCTAAAGTGATGTGTTTATAACAAGAAACACTGTACTATATACATAGGGGTAACGCACACGGTATTGAACATTATATGCTGGCCTTTTAGGCTATATCATTTGCATTAAATGGCTTGTTGGCCTGTAGTTAGACAGTAAAAGTGAATCGCACACGACACACCACAATAATAACTCAAGAGGAACATTACAAATTCAGTAAAAGCTATCTTCCCACCTAGTGATCATTAGAGCTTCCACTCCATATACAGCAATTTACTGACTAATACATTTATTATAAGAAAGCATTTAAAATGCAAAGATTATTTAATTATTTACATACTTCCCTGCATGTCATGAATATATTACAACTCAATTTAACTTGTTCCTGAATTACAGCTATGACTGGAAATGCCCCTTTAACACAACCATTTGTACCTGTTTGGGATAATGCAGCATAGACTCTTGAACAGAACCTAATACCCTGCGTCCAAAGTCCCCACCACCATTGGAAAGATGCTGAGCAGGAGGGGGAATCATTTGCCTCACAGAGGCATGGTTTAAATCAACGTGAAAGTCCGCCGAAATTTTCCTGTTGTTTTTAATGTCAAACAAAGACAGCGTGACAAAGAACGGTTCCACCTATGAAACAAAGACACAAGTTTTAACATATCAAATAACAGAAAAGAATACTGCATTCTTACTACATAAGTTCACTAATGGTCACATTCTCAGAGATCTTTTAAGGCAATATAAAATATTTCTAAATACTATATCGATGGACACAATGCCAGAACATGGATGGAAGATATACTAAATTAAATATGGAAGTTATACGTTTTTTTTTTAATAAAACTGTTAGTACACTGTTGTGCAGATGATACAACTCCAGACCACTTGTAACTATGGGGCTGGATCCAGCTTAAATTAGTTGCTCCTGGGCTAAACCATGTTGACTGCAGGGGGAGTCAAGTTAATTGTATTCTTTGCATGCAGGGATATATCTTTATAGATTACTGCACACAGATACTGACCAGCTTTACTATCACACTATTATTTAGACTTGGGATAGGAAACACCTCCTCTTAACTCTAATACTGTTTGCAACAGATGAAATATGACTCCGCTGCAATAAACATGATTTAGCCCAGGAGTAACTAATGTCAAGCACTTACTTAAGTCTGGATCCAGCCCTATATGACAAGAATGTGTACGCTGCCCATGGTCGATGATTTTTAGCGATAAAAAAAATGTTGCATTGGATTATTTGGTCATGGACCAGCTGTTTCACTTTTCTGGCCATCTTCTGTGCAGTTTACACAATTATCTGTAATGCTTCAAATTTTTTTATTTATTTATTTTTTTTAGCACATGGTTAGGAGAGATGATGATCTCGGATCTTCTGGTTAATTGGTATAGCGTTCACGCATGAATGTGCAGACACATCAGGAGTTGCAGTTGTCTGCAAAATCTTAAAAGTCAACACATCTCCAGTATGAATGATTAGGAGTAGCCAGCTTTATCATTATATTACAGAGAGAGGTGCAAATTACGATAAAAGAAAAAAAAATTCTAAACTTATTAAAACTGAAAATACCCCCCTTTTATTGGTACACTACAGTCTCACCAAGCTAAGGCTGCTATTAAACACTTAGGGAGGCTGGTGCTTGTAGAACCCCAAGAGAATCACAAGTGCCAGAATACCTGGACACCCAGGCCCGCTGGCCTGTAGTGCCCCCACAAAATATTAGGGCTGATCCGATATAAAATACTTAAAATGATTTAACAAAAAATGAATAATAAAAAAAAAAAACTTTCATGCTTACCAACTGATCTTCATCTGTAAGGTCCAGTCTTATAAGCGTTTAATCCGAAACAAAGCTTGAGGAAAAAGAAAATCGCAGCACAGATCTTACAAGCAAGACCGCCAACGCACACCGCATTCTGCTGGTCGCGAGCTCTATTAATAAAATGGGATTTTTACATGATGTCCTAGCCAGTTAATAGAGCTCATAGCTGGCAGATATGTCATTCTGCTTGTGCAGAATACAAAAGTTTTTTTTTTTTTCCTTTGAGTCTTATTTCAGTATAAAAGCTTAGAAGACTGGACTTTACAGATGAAGATCCAGGACCGTATTCACAATTAATAGCAAGTGATTTGAATAAGTCCCCTTGCTTGTAACATCTGTGCATGCAGATGTTACAAGGTGCAGTTCACGCCCCTCTGCTGTGCGTAATAGCAGACCCCCTCACATACGGAAAACGTGCAGGGGTCTGAACACAGACCTTGTGATGTTGCCAACGCGCCTAATAGGTGTCAAACATGGCGGGAAATAGAATCAGGCCCACGCTATTTACATTTCTTTTAAGAGGGTTAGCATATTAGTTTAGTTTTGTCAAATCATTAAAATGAAGTAGATTTTTCTACAAATAGGAATCATTTGCATAACGGATTTATTTATTGGCACATTGCCTCAAAATGTAACTGGCGTAACAGCCTTAGCGAATAAATCCAGTAACTATTTTTTTTTAATTAAATCTACAAGGCTTACTGCTTACTTAGACCATAATGTTGAAAACAAAATATTTTAGGCTTGAGGTCTACTGAAACAAAAACTCTTCTATATGGCTCTTCACATATTAAAATCATATAATTTTTAAAGGACTGTAACACACAAGCATTATTTTGAGCAAAGGCAGCAAAAACAATGCAAGCTTCTTTTTTCCAAGGTTTCTTTATACAAATTAAAGGAGTTTAATATCATCAATTTCCACTCTAGATATGCTGAATATTTGAGAATACATAATTAATGTGTGTGCAAGCCCTAAAGCAAACAGATGAAACACAGTACTCAACTGGGCAATACTTTAAAGAAAAAAATAAGTTATAATTAAGCTTTAAGCAAAACCAAAAAAAATTGATAATTACATTTGTTGTTGGTCCTTCTTCATTTTCCGCCACACAGCTTTGAAGATTGAAAGATAAATCATTACACTTGACCAATATCCTTTTCCCAAATTTCTCTTCAAATGGTTTGACATCTGGCTCAATTCTTGAAATGTCAAGTTTCTTTAAACAGAAGGGGAAAAAGAACCTTATTTAAAAAATATAACTGATTGTTGATAGTTACTTGTTGCCATTGAATAGCTGCACTTATTAAGTATAGAATTTTCACATTACTTACATAAACAATAGAATTTGGATTCAAATTTAATACAGTTCTTATATTAATCTCAAAACAGCAGCAAAATGATCTGCAATTATGTCGTAACTTATGATTATTAGTCAGCTGGGAATTAATAAGGACACCAAATTTAGGTGACAACATCATATTTAAAAGCCTATTTCATTTTGTTATTGGAGTGGAGAGTAAAAACTTAATTTAACAGTTATCAGCAGTTGTCGGTAGTTAGTATGATAAAGTATCATTCTAAAACACGTTATCTATAATAAAGTAACAAATGTTATGTGTACGCAATTGGCAGAAAAATAAACAGCCAAGACAAGCTAATTTAATCGGTTGTGCACAGACAAGAATATGTGGGCCATCTTTATACAAGCTTTACCTGTGTGTCTGAATCCAAAGCAAAGAGCTTCACTCGGCTTTCATTCTTCAGTTTGGCTTCTGAATCTCTGGATGTCTGTAATAATATATGTAAGCAAACAAGGTCATATAATTTCCTATTATGTTACTACAAACCATACAGACTGTATCCTGAGCATTTTTCTGACATTAGGGAACAAATGAAACATTGCAAATATCATCAGATATAACTCAACCTGCAATGTACAAGAACAGGGTATCATTTTTATCAGAACACTAATACAATGGTTAGCATTGGTGGAGAAAAACACTGGTGTTATTAACAATAACAAAATAAGCCCTAGTGATTGGTTTGTTCTTATACTATAAGCTCCAAAAGAGCAAGGATATGTGCGAACGTCCAATGTTCTGGTGGTGCATGATTCTGTTATAAAGCCGTGTTATACAACATAAATCTTTTTGTTATCTTATTGATAGTAAGAATTGCCTAATTCTGTATTAATCCAAAAACATGCTTTATTCTAATTTATGAATGAGAGAAAAAGATGTGAATTTAAGTCAATAGACCAGATCCAGAAAAACTGTGTTTTCCAATTAGTATTGGAAAAGACACTTTTTGACTGCAGCTTTCTGAGATGCCATTTTGAAATGTCAATGGATGTAAATTTTATGTTATAGACTAGTGGTCGAGGTGAGAATTTAGAAGTGGTGATATGAAAATCTAAAGTAAGTAAATGGAGATTTATAGCTTTTCAATTAGATAAGTGGGAGAAGTGACGGTATGGCATACCCCCGTATACCTCATCACTTCCAGCCCTGGTATAGACTCACTCTACGCCTTCTGATCTGTCCCAATTTTAGGTAAGGACAGATTGGAAGACTTAAGGCAGGAAAACATTATTGGAATTCCATGCAAGCAGGGGAATGACATCCCAATTATCCTGAACAGAAGCCTGGATCTGATCCAATTCCTTTAAGTGTTCTTCTGCAACCTTGTAGCTGAATAACAACATTTTAAAGAACAATAAGGGCAGAAAAGCAGCAGAGAACATGTACACTGCACTTTTCCAGCCAAAAAAAATCAGTGTGCATATCATCTAAATCAGTGCCAAGGTGACACATGGGAGAGAAGAGGAAATGGACTACAGCTATGAAGATGCTTCATGCAATATAATGTCATACATCGAATAGTTACATAAGCAACTCTAGATCTTAATTAGCAAGTAGCTCAGTAGATTGTTATCAGACTGTTAATAACTGTAAACAATGTTCAAAGACATTTTACACACATCTATACATTACATCAATACATCTAAAGCAATGTAAATTAGGGGATGGTATATGTTACAATTTAGGTAACAAAGCTTGTCATATGTGCGATTTTAAATGCAATTTAAATTGTTGTAAACACACATAATAAGCATAAGCAACACTGAGCACTGGCATGAAAACAGTAAATGCCCATTTAATTAGAATGTAAATAAACTAACGCAGGCACCCAAAATCATTATTATACACAACTATAAGAAGTCATTGTCAATGCCACACTACAATTTATATGTAATTAGAGTAATTTCTAACAGTTACTTGGTGCTACTTTCCCATTTCTAGTAATAGATTCCAGCAGAGCTCGTATTAGCCAAACCATAATTGAACAGATTTTATTTATGTTCAGCAGTTTACAGCACAGCGTTTTTAATTTCGTACAATTAATTCACGGTCTTACCACAATAGATATTTTAGCTTAATTCCAGATGTACAAGTCCTGTCCAAACCAGAGACCATGACTACAGCAATGCAATTCCAGCATTATAACAACCACACGGAGAAGCTGTGAACCTTTGAACTAGGATTTTGGTAAGGAAGTGGTAGAGGACCGTGTGCTTGGTGCTAATAAAGAACATCAGGACTTAATGTAAAAATACTGTCCACAGACTATTAAATGAATATAAAGCATTGTCCAGAGTTTTCTTGGTATTGTGTATATATAACACAAGTGTATTATCCATATGATTTTATATAGAGGTTATATAGTATGTACCATGATAACTGATTGTAACCATAGCTTCCATTAATAGAAGTTATTAAGAACTATTATTGACTCATACAATCATTTTAAATTACTTTTAATATTTATGGTTAATACCATCTCTATGATGCTTAATACCATTTCTCATATTAGCCACACTCCTTTAAGTTACTTATCAATACTCTTCTACAAAAGCAAAACCCAACCAGAGGACAAGCAGAGAAAGATATTGAAACAGAAAGTAACTCCATGTCTATTGAATCATTAGAAGTCTGAGAAGAAAAAGAACTCTTGTACTACAGAGCAAGGATCCAGATTTACATCTTGACTGGGAGATGGGGCAGCAGAAAGTGATTCTGCTATGTGTGTGTGGGGGGATACTAATAGTACAGTGAGTTCATGGTAAACGATCTCTACACTACCAAGACTTTCTACATAAGGACAGCACAGAAGTTTTAATATATGAGTTGGAGAACGTCCGTATAAGAGGGAAAGACAGTCCCCACTGCTATGGATCCAAATCATTATTACTATATAAGTATGGTATCTACTACATATCAGTCTTATTTTCCACCCCAATAATATGTAGCAAAGCATAAAAGCTAGTCAATTGCTGCCATTCAAATGATTCCAAATACATATTGTGGTGGTATAAGGCAATGAAACACTAAAAACCTCACCTATGTAAAATATATATGAGACTCACTATTTGAGACTAGATTAGTAATCCCTCCATTTATTTTACAACTGGAAACTAAAGAAATACTGAGTGTGCTCGAAATTCCAAAGCAGCATTAATGTGTTTATCCATAGTGCCTCAGGGCTTTTGTCATGACTTTTCAAAATAGTGGTTTGTTTTACTAAACATCTTACTAAAATAACGAAGTCTTCCATCTGTACACATCATCCCAGGGAGGCACTCAGCCTCTAAGAGCCTGCACTGTTTCCTTTCTCACTCAATTGTTTTTGACTAATGGACACTCAACTAACAAAACTCCAAGTCTGAGGAGTAGATATTTTTTCTGTTAGTAAGCATAATCAGGGATATTTTTTTTATGTATAGGATACCTATTTGTTTTTACAAAGAGATGTTCATTTGGAATAAAATCATAGAACTATTAATCTGTTACAGCTTTTGAGGTGCCCTTCTGCTGACATTTACAATCATTCCTATGTATGTAAACATAGGACCAGATCCAGACTTCCAATGCTGCTGCACTCAGAGTGCCAGAACCACTCCCCTCACTCGCATGGACCTTTATTTCCTGAGCCCTACGTTAAAAATTTTGCGCCATCCTTGTATAAAAAGGGGATGGCGGGAAAGCATCAAAGAGTAGGTAAATGACTTATCACACTCTTACTGTGCTATTTACATACTCATTCCCCTCTCTACGTAGTAGAATCTCTTTCTGCGTCCCGCCATCAAAAACAATCCCAAAATGGAACTACAGCACTCAGTATCCAGATCCGAAAAGCTGCTTTTGCAAAAATCATAATCCAGTCCATAGTCTGTTCATTAAATGCAATCTACAATAAGAAAGCTGTCTAACATCTAATATGAATTATAGCTCACTAAATTTGTCAGTCTTACAGCTACAAATGAAAAGTGAAGTTTAAATATACTACTTGAAAATAAATGCCTCGAATATTTAACTTCCAACACTGTTTTATAATATAAAACTATATAATTGTCAAATAATTGAGATTTGCTACATCAAATAGATTCTATTTATTTCTTGCAGTGACTTCAGTAAACATCTCAGTTATATTTGAGATGAAAAGTCATCAGTGACGACCTTAGAAGCCATGCCAGCATTTTCTTTCTAAGTGTTGCCAGTAGGAAGCTTATCTAAGAAATTCAGGCAATTTCCATTTTCAAAGCAAAAATTTACTATGGCAGCTAATGTTGTATTCTCGGGGAAAGATTGTGCAATACTCCGCATACACTGCTTTTTACTTACTTTCTAATGAGAAACAAATGAAATTGATAACATTTTAAAGAAAAAGGCTTCTGTACTATATAAGAGCTGTGATTTGTATTGCACATATCTCATGTGTGTACAATATGTTGCTGAAAATATCATCCACTACAAGGCAGAGGTTCCTCTAATCATAACTGTACACATTAAACGTTATTACTGATTCAATGAATTTGTTAAAAACTTATAAATGGACATTTGAAGCAAAAAGGAACATGAAAGACACCCTGTCCTTCCATGGCTATTCACCTCATAAATGGTGTAAAAAATCTAACCTTTACCAAAAATTGCTGAAACAGACACAAAATAGACATAATATGAACTAGGATTTAAAGTAAAATATGCTAGTATTTCAATTTAACAAGACAGTGTTCACTCACTGAGAACAGCGTACTTTTCCTCAGAAATATTCTGAAGTTTCTGACCTAGGAACAAAGATGGAGTCATGTGGCTTCTTTACATTGCCACTACAAATACAGAAGATATTTCAGCAGTACATACAAAAACAGCACTACCAACTACAAACCATAGTTCTGTCCAAGTCAATAGTCATAGAATGCAGACTACAAATTTCCTTTGGGGCCAATGTCTAGTTAGGAATGCAGAAAGTTAGGTGGTCTTAAACAGAATTGGTCATTCACATTACTACTCAGAGGAATGTTTGACTCTCATTAAATCTTTGTATACATGTACAGCTCATGTTATACATAAAATAAATAATGCCAAATTGTATTTGAGAAAATGATTTAACACAACTTATTTACTATTTATTTTAGATTATGATATTTGCAAATGTAAAAGCCCCTCATGAGAATAAAAAAAAAAAAAAGGTTGCAGTAGAGACTGTGTGAACTTGGCAGGCAGAATATATTTGTATGTTTAACGCTTCCAATAAATAATTAAAACCTGCTATTATCCACATCAATGTGTATTAGAGCAAATGAGATGAAAAACATTACCTCAGAAACTGGTCTCCTTCCTGTACAGAAAGATCTACAAACAAATGAAATTTCTCCTAGGCTTACTTAAAATAAGAAACAAAACACAGAAAACAAAGGAGCTGATTTAAGGTTGAATATTTGCCTATGGACATATTTAGTGGTTTTTCCCACTGCACAAGCTCAGGGCAGCCAGTGATATAGGATTATCAGTTGTCACCTCATCAACTTGGTGATGGTAATACTAATGATAGTAACACTAATGAGTGTGATGCACAAACTACAGAAGCTGGATGGGCACAGTTATACCCCTTTCACATCGCCGCCCCATCAATATTCGATACTGCCATGTCACCAGATGATCCCAGGGGCACAGACCCTGCTTCACATTGCAGGGTTGACCCGGGAAATTTCGGGACCCGGGTCTGCCCTGGCAGTAGTGTGAGTCAACACTTGTTGCCAGGGCAATAGTAAACAAATTACACCAATCAAGTGCTTTCCGTGCTACCTGGGTATCACCTTTTACACAGTACCCCTACCCAGGTTGGACCCGGGAATAACCCTTCTTTTGTTTTGGGTCCAATTCCTGAGTCATTAGACCTGTGTAGAGGCACCCAGACCCTTTCACACTGCGCCTCGACACAGGTTGTTGTGGCTTGCCCCACCAATAACCCAGGTTTTTGGGGCGATGTGAAAGGGGTATTAGGAGACAAAGAAATGAAACCATATGAACCAGAGGATACACAAGATAAACAGGGACAAAGACCGAAAACCATAGTTTAGAGAAGCCTTATTCGGTTAAGCCAAGAAGGGCTTTCAAGAGACAATGGAAATCAGCAAATAAAGAACAAGGGTTGGTCACAAATCAGGACAATCAAATTCAATGATCGATCAGTAAAAGGCATACAAATCTGCTGAGAGTAGATGAAAACACCCTTTTGTACTGCCCCCTCCCCTTTTCTGTTCTATCAAAAATATTAAATGAAAAATGAAATTAAAAAAAATAAACCCGGGAGTTGCTGGGGGATCTTCCTATTCCAGGTATAAATATGTTTCCAGAATTAAACTTAGGCACTGGAGAGGAATATGGCCATCGTTTGGTATACCCTGGTGGCCTGTTTCGTACGAACTATAAAAGGTTAAAGTGTGATGTTTTTTAAAGGCTATTATACTGTCTTCATGGCGAGGATTAATTTTGTATAGCATTGATCTCTGTCGAACGTTTTGTGACATGCAAAGTATTTACTCTTTATTGCATATGTATTTTGTATCGCATATTTTTTATGCTCCAATAAAAAATTATAAAATAAATAAATAAAAATTAGGTTTAGTAATATTTATTTGTTTGTGTAGAGGCACAAAGGGGAAGAAAAAGGAACGTAATGTCATTTTTCATTTTAGCTGCATTATTGTCTTCATCCTTCATACTGAAATCATATTTTTGATGGAGATATATTATTTACACCACAAAAATAATGAAAAATAATGAGTTCATACCTTTACTGGCATTATGTAAATAAAGATGCTTACCTTTTCTGGGATATAACTATCAATACTTGATGATGAATTGTCAAATTTGCTCTGTTCATCATCTGAAAATGAAAATAAATAAAAATGAATAATCATTGCCAAGTACAAAGAAATACCTACCACTAAATTTCTTCCCTGCTACTGAAACACAGAAAAGAGAACGAGGAGTTCTTCACTTAATATATCTGACCTTCATGGGACTCTCCATTTCTCTTCTCTTGAATTGCAGCTTCAAAATTTAGTTGCAGAATTTTATTTAAAGTACTGATCCAGTCTTCCATTTCCCCATCACTGTCCGCTGCGAGAAGAAAACTGCTTTTGTCTTGCATCTTCAACTCAAAGGCAAATCGACGAACACGGTTGTTCTAAAAGACCATCACAAAGTTTAGACTTCAACAGGACTTCAAGGCACCATACTCCAAATGGCAAGATCATAAAATAGCTAAGTACAATATGTCACATTTGAACAGACATGATAAATCTGAGATCACATGACTTTCTTATGCTTTTATGGAAAAGCACAGAAACCTAGCTTGAGTTTTGGAATGTGTGTTTAAAAACCACATAGAAGTTCTTCATGGAGGCTTAAATGAAAAATGAACTTGACTTAGAAAGAATGTCAGCAATTTCTTAGGATGGGCATTTCATAAATGAAAAATGTATATTGCCAATATATTACATAGATTTAATTGGGAGATTTATAAAGTTATTTCTTTCTATACACAACAGTGGTCTTTCATTGTTTTATGATTTTCATGGCTAAAAATAGGCCTTAGTTACAAAATATTTCAAATATAATACGTTTAACATAATCTATTTGAAACAATTACAAGATAAACAGTGTCCAACAAATAATGAACTTACAATGTATTCACCATTGATTTCAGGGTAACCAGTATACACATAGCATGAGATGGATACACACACAGATAAACCATTATAAAAACATAGACCACTGTAGTGATTTTGCCATTTTAAAAATATAGATTATTAGTCGTAGAAAGACAAAGATTTCATAAGCACACAAATATCCATAGAATAGTGTCTATATAAACACACAATGAAAGATGCGGGTTTAATTTACACCTTACGCATAAAAGTAAAAGCAGATTTCTATTACATTAGGTCAAAGGTTCAAAATTCCAGAAATGTATAATTAAACAAGATATGCACAACCATAAAATGTTAACTACAACTCTTCAGAAAATGTTTAATGAATGAGCAATAACTAGGACAGGAAATGAAATCTATTCCAGCATTTGTGAAAGACCCACATATTGTATCACTTAACCTTTTGAATATGGTTTGCAGCGTGTGCGGTGGGCTGTTGTGATTGAAATGTTCTAGCAAAAGTCAACTACATTTACTATGAATACATCTATCTGCTGCTAGGAATGTTCACTCCTACAGCAGTAATCCCACATGGGCAGCTATGCACACTAGCAACTGGTGTGCAAGCAAAACACAGCCATAAGCCTATTTCTTCTTCTCTTATTCAGGGTAAACTATAAAAATATGGGTAGGATCCAAGTGAAGGAAGAACAGCAAACACTTCCTGAATGTAAAATGTAACACTCCCTGCCCCCAGAGAACACCTTCTTGCTCAAGAAAATATTTCCTCGATATCTCAATACTATCTACACTTTATTCCATTTCACATCCTTATTAACCCACATGGATTATCTTTTCATAATTGTGCTTGACTCTAATAAAAATAAAATGTAAATTGTTTTTCCAGATGCAATTAACATGAAACAGATGACTCTGTATGGAGGCAATACAAAATGTATTTCAGCATCGGCCCAAATGAAAACAAAAACTTTTGGCAAGGTTTTGTTAATGAAAAGTTAAATATGTAATACAAAAAACAGCAACAAATATTTGCAAGAACATGTTTTACCTGCACAACGCCCATGCAAGAATCAAGGAATATTGAGCCCTTTGGTTCTTTGGAGATTTTTTCATCCTTGTAGAAATTTAAGTTATACGATCCATCCCCAAGTTGTATAAGGTGGAAAAATCTTCGTTTAAAAGACTAAGAAAAAACATTAGAAAGTGTCACACAGTAACATGTTAACTTACATGTCCAAAAGATAAAATAAGGATTGTTTATTGTATAAAAACTACAGATAAGAACATGTAAATTGCACATCTTTATCCTGTCAATGCCAATTAATTTACCAGACAGACTGAACTGCTGTCACATTATAGTACAGTATAAATCATTATCAATCTTATGGCACACTGTGTCCAGGCACCCTGAGATGGCTGCCACTCCCCATTTTTAATGTGCTTTAGCGTACGGTCTCACGTGTTTGACTGCTGTTATGACTGTGTTCTCCTTGTGCTCCTGCCTTGGATCGTGTGTGCTTCTTGTCCCTTTGTTATTCCTGTTGTTAACCTTGCCCTATCTGTCTCTGTTGTCTGCCCCATTATCTGTGTGTAGCGTGCGCTGGCAACTCTGGTCTCTGGCTGGTACAGCTCATTCCCCTCTGCCGAGTGGTGTGTGTGTTTATCATCTCTCACTGTCTGTGCCTGTTGAGTGATCGATTCTATCTGCTCTTCTCTTGAATGCGTGTGTATGCACGCTGTGTTTACCATCTCTCAGCGAGTGGAGTTCAGTTTCTGGGCTCCATTTGTTGTAGTGTAAATTTGGGGTCAGATTTACTAAGCTGCAGGCTTGGAAAAGTGGAAATGTTGCATTATAGCAATCAATCATGTTGCAATATAGCAATCAATCAGATTCTAGCTCTCACTTTCTTTTTACATACTAAATGTCAGATAAAATTTAATTGGTTGCTAAGGGCAGCATCTCCACTTTTTTCAAATGTTCAAGAGTAACCCCCCCATCAGGGGCTCTAATGAATACCTCCAAAATCCACCGGGAACACACACACAGTGTGTAGCTGCTAAAGTACAAGGCTACACCAGGTGTAGCATTGTACTTCTGACGTCTCATAAGGATAGCCTAAATTTTCCCGTCTTCTGGCTATATCTCCCGAGCATCTTTGTAGTACCCCATTAAATATCCTCTTAACGTCAGGGGAGGAAAACATATCTAATGCTTACAATGAAAAGGCCACAGGCCTCAGAACAATAGTTGTGGCATTACTGCATAATTAATGTAACAGTCCGTGCAGTGGCAGGCTGGGCCGGGGGTAAGGGGATCTTGTGCCCCCCCCCCCCCGGGCCGCACTGCTTTTTGGGGTTTTTGGGCAGGTCCCTGGTGGTCTAGTGAGGCCACATAGTCCACGGCACAAATACAGCAAAGCCGCAAACTATGTGGCCCGACTACGCGGCCGCATCATTCATTCGCTCTCAGTAGAGATTATATAGGGCTCCTACGGGAGCCCTGCAGAACCATATCTGTTCATGTGAATGATGTGCCTTTACATCTACAGCAGCGTCATTCACATGAACAGATGTGGTCCTACAGGGCTCCCGTAGGAACCCTGTATAATCTCTACTGAGAAAGAGTGAATGAAGCAGAGGTGATCCCTGCACAGCGTGCCGCCGAGGTGGAAGGAGAAAGAGGAGTTCAGTAAAGGTAAGTGCAGGCGAAAAGTTGGGGATGGGGCAGTAATATAGGCTGGACACATACATAAAGGGCAGTAATAAAGACTAGACACATACATAAGGCACAATAATAAATCCTGGACACATATATAAGGGGCAGAAATAAAGGCTGGACACATATATAAGGGACAAAAGTACATTCTAGACACATATATAAGGTGCAGTAATAAAGGCTGGACACTTATATAAGGGGCAGTTATAAAGGCTGGACACATAACCAAGGGGCAGTAATAAAGGCTAGACACATAACCAAGGGGCAGAAAAGGGGAATTGACACATATACAAGGAGCTGAAATAAAGGCTGGACACACACACCCCTCCCCCCATGGTACAGTCATGCAGACGTAATCTTTGTATGGTGGTCACTAGTATGTCGTCTGTGTTGTACGTATATATCAAAGGGATACTTACAGGGTCACTATAGCTGTGATATAATTGTATAATGCACGCCTGCCACACTAAGCTGGCCATAGTATATTTTCAGGGTACAGTGCTATAACTATCCTCTGACCCTATGACTATGTGATGGGCCCAATCACAATATTATCCTGGTGGCCCCAATGCCCCAGTCTGGCATTGCCTGTAGGATCAGATATAAGTCTATGCGTGAACTATGTGGCCTCACTAGACCACAAGGGAGGCAGCCATAAAACACCTGATGGCGGTGCGGCCTCATATACACTGAATCACCAATGAAATATTGTTAACCCTAAGAACACGTAATTAACTCATGGGCTGCTGCTGCACAGTATGCCAGCAAGCCCCTGGGTCAGCGCTAGCACAGGCCTATTAAGGATGCACTTTAAGTTAGTAGAGTTTTCCCTGGATGATGCTCAGCAATCGTGGGCTTCTGAGGCTGAAATGGATGATAAGCAATAACCTTACTAATCAGTAAATGGTAGGACAAACTTATCACTCAGCATGGGAACTTCCACAATAATTTCTAATATTTTGCAAAGCATTAACAACTTTTACTTTATCTCTTTTAAAAACCAAGATTACAATAACAAATAAAGCAGTAAAGCAACAGCATGTAATACTTTCAATGTAATAAAGATTACAAGTCAAAGTAATGGCCATCCATGTCTCTAAGCTTAGTATGAACATCTGCCACAACCCAATACCTTTTTATCCTTACAGAAGCTTTCTGCTCCTCCACCACTGGCGACTGCCATAGAGATCATGTGCAAATCCTGGAAGCTGCTGAGTTTTTATCTCTCAGTTGCAGGTGACAACTTAATCATCACTTCTTAAATAGAAGCCTGCTCCTGACATTCCTTGCTGGTTCATTGCAAGTACTTCCTGAATGGTTAGTGTTCCTGTTGCTGCCAGCTTCAGATTGTCTCTTTTGTTTTGAAACTATTCACCTTTCATTCTGCCTGGACTGTTCACTGATTATTAACTGTGAATGATGATCTCTTTTGTTATATTCTGTTACATGGGAGATTTTGAAACACCTTTCTGGACAGTCATTTGTTATAAAGATATATTTATTTATTATTTATTAACAGGTTTTTATATATACCTTTTAATGAGTGTAAATAAAGTTCATTCTATTTTACCCCAATACCTGCCTTAGTACTTTAATTCTACACAGCAGCTGAGCTTATGACAACAGCCTGAGCTGATGAGAGGATTCATTCACCCATACTTTTTTCTTAAGGCTATATGAATGACAATTGTATCAATGTATCACATCATCCACAGCAGTCAGAAGCCACAGTGTACCACAGCATTTGCATATGAGCATAAATCTCATTACTAAAAAAAAAAAAACCTTATAGAGTTCAAATATGTTGCCCATATACAAGCAAAAAATCTATAATTTCTGAAAAATGCTGAATGAAATTGCAAGATAGATTTAAAGGCAGAATAAAGTAGTAATTTTAGGGTAGTGGTATATTTTTTCTTTTTTACACTTACCCTCATGGTGACGCTTATTGCACTATTCATGTTGCCTTTGTACAGCCAGCCCTGTTTGGTGATCCCCCCTTTCTGAGAGCCAAGTGATGCAGCATCCTAGATTTAAAAAAAACAAAAAATACCCTTCAGTTTAGATTTAAAAGGTGGCATCAGTCACTGCAGATTATAAAAGGTGGCATCAGTCACTGCAGATTATAAAAGGCGGCATTAGTCACTGCAGATTATAAAAGGCGGCATTAGTCATTGTAGATTATAAAAGGCGGCATTAGTCACTGCAGATTATAAAAGGCGGCATTAGTCATTGTAGATTATAAAATGTGCAATGAATGCTTTGTTAAAATGAGAAAACGTATATTTTCCGTCACAAGACGTCTTCATTTGTTTTCAGTGATTAGCTATATACTTCACAAAAATACTATTCTTGCAGAATCCTTTTAAATCATAAGCTATGGTGAGAGCAGGTGAAATAGTTTAATTGCTATATTTAGGGTACTTAAACAAGAACACTCGGGTTCATTTGTAAAAACATAACACCACTATTTCCATGTCTGGTGATACAATATATCCCAGGCTAGTTCTGAATTTGCACATATCGCATGTAATATTAATTACAGGAAGTGATTATACAACTGTGGTCATAGCTAAAAAGGTCATTAATATGTTGTACTGTTATGTTTGGAAATAAACATTAAAATTACATTTAAATAGATACATTGAAAATCATTGGACTAAAGATTTACAAAAAATAGAGGTGGGAAGAAGGGAGTTATTCAATCTTATAAAACAATGTCATGTGTAAAGGGCCATAATTCCTTTATTACGAGACTTCTATTTACATGAATAAATTATGTAAAGATGAATGATGTCTCTATTGCGTGAAACTGCATACTCATCCTTTACAATGTAACACAGCATAAGACAATCATTTCAAAACATTATTATCAGAACATCATCAATTTTTGGAGATCTGTTTATGGAACACTCACTTTTTAAGTAACACTGTCCTATTGTTAGTGTGACGGCAGATAAGGGCCACATGGCTTATCCAGTCTGTCCATTTGTTTACTATAAACTATACTGACCCTATTTTACCCTCAATTTGGGATAACCTTATATTTATCCCAAGCATATTTAAACTGTTCTTCTGTGTTAGCCTCAACCACCTCAGCTTGGAGGTTATTCCACTCTTCTGGCCGGGTTAAATTGCCCACAATGCCGGTTTCCGGTGCTTTTCTTTGAAAATTTACTTTGCAGATTTTAATATGCACCTCAAAGAGGCACAAATTAAAATCTGCTAATTTTTCTTACCGTAACAGACGGGAATAGGCGTGGTTTTAGAAAAATGCCACCCTCCTATAGCTAGTGACACCCTTTGTTATATCAAAAAGGTGCTATAAAATCCCCCCCCGTCTCCCTTATCTGCTCCAAGCTATAAATGTTTAGTTCTTCCAGTCTTTCTTGGTATATTTTGTGACTCAGGCCACGGACCATTTTAGTTGCTCTTCTTTACACAGGACTGGAGTTTCACATAAGAAGCTGTGGCTTCTTAGGTGCGGATTTTTTAAAATTGTCCTACTGCGCATAAATACATAGCATTTACATAGAAACATAGAAAGTGATGGCAGATAAGAGCCACATGGCCCATCTAGTCTGCCCATTTGTTTATTTAAAACTATACTGACCCTAGACTATATTTACTCTCAATTTAGTTTGAAATTTAGGATATCCTTATATTTATCCCAAGCATGTTTACACTGTTCTACTGTGTTACCTCTACCCCTCAGATGGGAGAATATTCCACTTATCTATCACCCGAAAACTATACTGACCCTATTTACCCTCAATTGGGGTTACAGTTTAGGATACCCTTATATTTATCCCAGGCATGTTTAAATTGTTCTACTGTATTGGCCTCCACCACCTCAGATGGGAGAATATTCCATTTATCTATCACCCTTTCAGTGAAGTAATTTTTCCGCACATTTCCTTTGAATCTACCACCCTCCAGTTTGTATCCATGCCCTTGTGTTCTATTACACCTTTTCTTTTGGAAAATGGTACCCTCCTCTAGCTGGTCACAAGCCTTGATGTATTTGAAAGCTGCTATCATGTCCCCCTCTCCCTTCTCTGCTCCAAGCTATACATGTTTAGTTCCTCTAGCCTTTCTTGGTATGATTTGTTACAAAGGCCATGGACCATTTTAGTTGCTCTTCTTTGCACAGTCTCTAATGTATTTATGTATTTCTGGAGATATGGCCTCCAGAACTGAACACAGTATTCTAGGTGAGGTCGTACCAATGATCTATAAAGGGCATAATGGGGACAGAGATTCACTACGTGTGGTTCTTAAAGAGAATATTTTTGTTTAACTCTTACTGGTAAACATTAAAAACTACATTTATAGCTTTAGTGGTGCCAGTATAGATGTTAGTGGATAAAAAAAAAATGCTAGCAAACTCATTCTAACTAATCACTAGGAATAAATTTCAACACTAAAGCATGAGGCCCAACTTTTACAGTCCCCTACATTGTGTATCCATAACGTACTACACTATCAGGAGTTTCTACATTTACATTTCCCATGTAGGTGGATTATGTTTAATGTAACGATGGACTCACCTCATCTTTGTCTGCATCTTCATCCACCTCATATACATGAACTGGAAGTTTCTCTGGTTTGGTTCCTTTGCTGTATAAAAAGACAAAAACACAAACAGGAGAATAAATACATTTTTATATTATTCAAAAGTCACAGGATACAGAGGTTAATTTTATTCCTTATGGACTACAACATGAAACAAAACATAAAACAAAAGCAGACAGTTACCCACCATGTTATTCCAATAACACACATTGTTTTATTGCTTTTTTCTTTTTAAATTATACAAACTTATTACTGGAATAACAATTGTGTTAGGACCTGTGTCATAACAGAATATTTAATATGGCATATTTATCTTCAATTTAACTGAAGTTCGAATGTAGAACAGTGGCTGGAACCACAAGTGAGTGGTCTAATGAACAATAATCATACAAGCAATACCCTGGTACAATCATTTGACCTTATGGCATGCTTGAAATATATTGTGCACTTTCTCTCAATATACTGAGTAGAGCAAATCAGATAGCTGAACTGAAGAAGGACCTCCCACTTCTGCCAGGAGAGCTGTATGGCATAGATATTGGGACCTTAAAATCGTCTGGCCACCTCTTGCTGGGAGTGATAAACAAGATATTGGTGGAAAAGATAATGTGCACTCCAGAGTAGTAGATAGCTTTGTTTTCCCACAAATGCTTGCAACCACTAAAAGGTCAGATATATCTCCTCAATAATAGGACTTTAACAGTACTTCTGAGGCATTTTTTTAAGTGTAGCTCAATAATTATAATAAATGGATACACAGCTATTCCTTCTTACAATTCAGATTATTTAGGTGAAAGCATTATGTACTTGGTGGTTAAAAAGAGCACCTGCACTCAAATGAACATTGTGAATCGCACAGTAAAGCTGGCCACACACTAGATCGATTATCAGCCCACACACACAATTATCGTGGATTGGGCAAAATATCGCTTTAACGAGCGGGAAAGATTTTTTTAAATGCAGATAAAATGCTTCAAAAACGCTAGGGTTCGATTACCTCATCGATCGGAATTCCTGTTTAATAATCGGACCCTAGATTCTAAGTTCTTCAGCGCAGTGCCCTCTCTCTCTCTCTCTCTCTGTAAAATGACTGCCGGACAGATATTTAACACAGAGGGAGAGAGGATAGAGCGCTGCAGAACCCCACACATTGACAGGCTGCAGCACTGTGTCTTCTCTCCCTCTGTCTGGGTATACAGCGCTGGGTATATTTTACTCATGGTCAAATCTAAACAATCCGACCTTAGCATCTAGAGGGAAACATACAAATGTATGTTTCCTGTCTAAAATATACTTTTCCCTTTGCATTGATCATCTGAATTTCTGATTGTAAGACACCAAGATCTACTAGAGCAGTTAATAGATCAGTTTACTCATGATAATATCAAACATACCCTCCTCCCTCCTCCCATAATATGCATTAACCATGCATATTATGCAAGGCACGAGTCCCATTTTTCTGTGCAAACACAAAATGATAACAAAGAAATTACATTTGTTTTCTATGATTTTGTGCAAAAAAAGTTTATTGTTGTAACTTATATGTATATTTGTAATTGAGTGATTTTATGACTCATACAGTATAGAAAATAAAATGTTTTTGCTATGTGCCACATATTTTGTTGAACACTTACTGCATGATCCCCTCCCAGCTGTGAAAATGACAACGTTTTCAGTGAAATGGATGGGAAAGTGTGAATGAGTCACTCTGCCAGCCTAACCTGCTGCCTGACTCTTGCTCATACTTGCTATTACAGAATACTGCTATGTGAGGACATTTAAATGCACTATCAGAATAGAATAAAAACCTTCCAGTGCTTCCCCAATGTGCAGCTAATATGACACAACTGAGGGTATTATATAAATACATTGTCAATAATCTTAACCTTGTTTTACTCAATTGTCACAAACTATCATAAAATAAAGTTCTTTTTTTTTTCAAGCCATCCATAAAAATAATCTTTCATAATTTGCTATAATATTTATAAACAGGCCGCACTTCATACCATCCGATATCAGCCCCTTACAAGTCAAGTACATTTTTACAGAGCACATCTGGACTAACAATGTCTCTCTAAAACCTCACCAGCAAAATCTCACATTCACCGAGTGTTTAAGCAAGAAAGAGAAAAGATACTCAGAAAGTTAACGTTAGTAAAGGATTATAATAAACAACATAGCAACCAAAACAATACTATGCGGTTTACTTGACATTATCCAAAACTTCACAACCAACTACTGTAATTGTTTACAACGACTTTAAAGCAGAAACACATTCATATACTAAATACAGATTTCCTCCGGTGCTCCAGTTTCCTCTCACACTTCAAAAGCATGCTGGTAGGTTACCGTAATTAGCTGCCCCTTTCCAAAAGGGCCTTTTTATACCAGCCATTTTTTTAAAAGGCTCTGAAATAGATTGCTCCTGCCCCGCCAAGGACAAGCAATCGAACATCCCCCCCTCACACTCTGCTCCCCACAGCCTGACCCTAAGACTCCCTTCCCCACTGCCTCACCCCAAGACTGCAACAGAATGAGAGGGGGCTCATGGTGTGCACCCCTTCCTCCTTGCACTCATGGAACTCTAAGCAAGGTGTCAGGGGCTGATGGTTAAAGTTTGTGCTCAGCACTCTGCATGAGTATTGAGCACTGTTTATTAATGCACTGCTAGCAGCTGAGAACTACTAGTAATGTACTGCTCAGCACTCAAATGTTTTAAGCTGCCAGCCTTGGACAGCTCTTTTGCATGTACACAGAGTGGTCACTGGCCAATGACCATGCTTCACACAAGTCAGAGGGGAGGGAAATGGCGCTACAGTCCCACATCTAGAATTTGGCCTTGCCTCTTTACTGTGGGGCTTAAGCCAATCGACTTTCACCCCTGACTGTAGTTTTGCTTTATTGAACAAAAATCTTGTTGAAAAACGTTTCATATTTAGCACAGCTATCAGTAGGAAACAGATGAGATTTGCCTATAACATACTTAAAACAAATAATTTTACTGAAAATAGGTTAAAGCTTTACTTAAATATTCTTGCCTCTAGAGAAATAAATAATTCTGCTTCAGTACTAGCCATAATAACAAGCTTTTGCTTTTAACACTGTTACAAGATTTTCTTAAGAAAGATGCAGTCCTATAATTTCCCAATAGATCGGTAAGAAAGCAAGCTAAGGTTTTTAAATGAAAAAGTGCCTTGTCTATTTATATAACAATGTGCAAATTATAACAATGCAAATCATTTCAACAATGTAAGGTGATGTCACCATTAGATATTGTATTAGCTACAGTAAAAATCAATGGTTCCTAAACTGTAAAGGCATGCTGGTAAAGCATTCACATCTTTTCATTCCAAAAGTCTGACAAAAAGAAAAAGATAGGGAACTACCGGCACAATAATTAACATCAATTTTACACTTTGATAACAATGAGGATGAGGGGTCCAAAGTAGAAAAAAAAAAAAAAACTATAGGTACTGTAGTAAACAGAGGTGTAGCATGGGCGTAGATAGTGATGTAGTGGCTGTACTTCTGTCCCAAATTCCAATTCAGTATGTAACTGGGACAGCGAAGGAGAGACATGTTACGGAGAGGGTGGGGAGGACAGTAAGGGAGACATTTAATGAAGGGGGGTGTGACAAGGGAGACATGCTATGGAGGAGAGGCGTAGAGGGAAATATGCTATGTGTCACTACATTAAAAATGCTAATAAAAAAGTAGATAGAATAATTTTGTATGGCAGGTATGAAATAAGCACAACTTTTATTGTATGCTGTTCAATAATAAATCATGGACTGTGATTAAGTCACTTGCAGCATTTGACAGATTTTTTAATTATAGTATTCCATTGCTTGGACTAAAATCTGATTGTAACCTGCCAAATAGGACAGGAAATAATAAAGCATTAGACAATGTTCTTTTTATATATTACAATGACATCTGTCCTATGGGGCAGATCAGCATTAGTACATTATTTTTCTAGATCACTTCTAGGAATCTCTCTCAGGAAACAGTATAAAGAAAAAGCTTACCTTGAAAGTTGTCGGAAATCTCCTGAATATTCTTCATATTTATATGTGACAACATGCCAATCGGAGTTATATGTTTTAATGCACTATTAGAAAAAGCAATACAAAAATTTCAGGAATTATGTAAAAAAAAAAATTATTTATAATATACATATATATAACACTCACACACACAAAGCACTGCATAAACACATACACTCACATACACAGTACACTCCATACATACACACACAGTGCAAACTAGATATACACATACACTCACACACACAAAGCACTGCATAAACACATACACTCACATGCACAGTACACTCTATTCATTCACACTATATACACACCACACACATATACATACACACACACACACTTGGGGCCAGATTTACTAAGCTGCGGGTTTGGAAAAGTGCAGATGTCAGATTTTAGCGGACATTCTCTAGTGTGTAAAAGAAAAATGAGAGCTAGAATCTGATTGGTTGCTATAGGCAACATCTTAGTAAATCTGGCTCTTGGTTTCTTATATAATCAGATTAAAGTGTTGACCTCTATTGTAAACCAGCCCTTAATATACCCTAAAAACAAGAATGTATGCATCTAAGTGGTGTACTATAGTACATTAAAATCACTTTTAAAAAGCCCTGAGGAACTCTACTAAGAAAGAATGTTAAAATGGAGTTTCCTCTATTATGAGTCACATTATAAGATGACACCATCTTTAGATCGTTTGGGAGAGGAGACAAAAAGTTTGAAAGAGCATGATGAAAGAATCTGTGATGTATAAAATACAGCGTCCTGTGCTGGATGGAAGAAAAGCACCTCTAAAAAGGAAAATAAATGCTTCTGTAAAAACATGTCAAAACGCTTTTTTGTTTACTACACAATTAAGGATAATGTAAAGTGCATTCTAATTCTATTCAGCATGGCAAAATAGCAGTGTCTTTGTACCAGAATCTTGTCACAGTACAGAGATTTATTGCCCAATCACAATAAACTTGTCTTATTCTACACACATGAAATGCTCATCTATTAATAAAACTATACTGAAAACAAAAGTCATAGCTGTTATTTGATTTCTAATGTGGGCAGACGCTCTCACCCCCAGCTGAGAAAGAGGGACAAAGTTCTGCAATAAACTTTCCTTAAAATGTTACCTATTATACATAACTCTGAAGAGACAGGATACCTGAGCAATAGACAAAGGAGCAACTGCAATAATAGTGCCACTATATACATGTATTCAAGCAATAGCATAACTAACCACACCTCTCTTACAGGAGTCTAATAGCCAGGTCCTAGCTTAATTTCTGACACCAGTACATACAAAATGGCAAAAAAGCAATAGTCTGGATCGCTATGTATGGAGAAGACACATAATACTGTACACTACAATAAGAAGTCCTCTATGATTGCAATCCACCCCCTCTGCTGGAAGCGTTATTCCTCTTCTGAATGATTCGCAATGTCTTGCAAATGGTTAGCATGTATTCATATACCATTCATGGCACTATCAGAGTGCTGGGAAAATATCTACATCTCCTTCAATCTTGTCTTATAGTTGCAAGTCAGTAACTACAGGATTTATAAAAACTGGGATAAAAATTACCTCTGTGACAAAGAGACTCTGAGCTTCTTTTTCTGCATTGTCCGGAACGGTTGAACACACATATCGACCCTGGCGTCTTAAGGTTGCTATCTATAAAGAGAAACACCCACATTTACTACTTTTTATATAACTTTACAAGAATTAAGGGATAGAATATCAAAAAATATATGCATCACTAATTTCAATACACTGAACAGGTTTATATATAAACAAAAAAATCTAAAATCATATGATTTAATCAATCATTAATATTCTGAAATATTCACTTTTCTAATATTTAGGGCACAACATGAAGTGATGAAAGGTTACTCAGAAACATGCTGCTCAATAAGACATTGTGAATACAGAACTCCAAGAGGCAGGCACAGTTTACATACAATCAGCATGCCACCATTTATTTACTGAATTTATCAAAGCACAGGGGCTCCGATTATGAACAAAAATCTCTATAGATGTAATTGTTATAACCACCTATATGAATAGAATTCTAGTATTTAGTGGTAAGTTTCAGCAGAAGAGTCAACTCTACAGGTTTGAGCAGCCTCAACACTTGGATTACAACTTCCAACTCATATGTATCAAGAGAGGGTGAGTATCAAGAGAAACTCAAAAATTGGAAAAGGTTAGCTCCTTTGTGTGAAGGGGAAGTGCTATATTTAAAAGGTTTTGGGACAACACATTATTGGTAAACACTGCAAAAGAAATAACTACAATGCCACCTTTATTCTACAAATGATTGTGTATACTTATGGGTAACTAAACAGAGAAGAACGTGGAACATTTCTTATATATATTCTAGATTGCGCACTAGGGGGTAAATTAACGAAAATCAGTTTCCTTGAAATCTAATTTTTTGACTATTTTTTGAGGGGTTTGGAAGTTAGCCCCGAATTTATATATTAAAAAAAAAGGCACAGCAGGCCCATGTCTAGCAGGGCATGCTGTGCCTTCTAGTACTATATGTGCCAGCATGCTAAGGGTTAATAGCATGCCGGACACTTTTTTCTCTTTTTATTTCTATATGGGGTAAGGGCTGCGGCAACTTTTCAGGGCTAAATCGCCGCGATTTAAGTGACAAAAATTTGCAAATTTAGTAAATACTGTGATTTTTACGCACAACTCACCGAAAAATTACGGCGCTAAGCAGCGATTTCAAAACACAGCCAAAATTCGACTTTAGAATATTTAGCTCTAGGTGTATTACAGCAGTGACATGAAGAGGTATTTAATGTCACCGTTTCCTAGTTGACATATGCGCTTCTTTACATGCTCTCTAATTTGTTTTTAAAAAGGGTACGGATGCAGAGACTTCCAGTACCTTTGTACTCATAAGGGCTTGGCTTCCTGATTCCAGGACCACAGATTTTTAGATTGCTATCACTATAATGTTAAACAAATAGTTTGGGTAAAAATAAATACCAGGAAGCTTTCACAGAGGAAATGGATTGAACAGATTTTCAGGGAAAGAAAAAAGTTTAAATATTGCAAATACCTTACATATAATACTTTTTTTGTAGCTACTTATTCAAGCAAGCAATGCATGAGTATAGAATATGTGTATGTGCAAGCTCACAGACACTAAAATCATAAGCTAGATTGTTGTCGTGATATCTCAGCCTCTGTTCATGGTGATAGGAGACCTTGCACTGTACATTCACACAACACCCAGAGGTGCAATACATCAGCATCAGATCCATACATTAAGATAGAACTATGCACACGTTTATGTAACACATTTTTAATTGCCATGAACAGGGCAGGTGTTTGTTTAGGATGGTCATTTGTTATGGAGGCTGATAGAGAGAGCTGGTACATATTTTTCTCATTGTTAAATTAAAAGAGATTAAGAGCACTAATCAGGGTAGAAGCCAATCTCACACCTTTCCTCCAAATAAAACATTTAGGGAGACACAGAATAGGTTGTTGAAAACGCTGCTTGAGGCTGTCAGAAGAAGCTGGTGCAGACCAAGCACAGAGCTGCCAGTTTGTAGCAGATCAAAATCACCACAAAACAAGAACAAGAAAAATCCAGCAGATAACAGACATATAGGGAGTGTAAAAGAGAGGTTATAGAGAGGAGACTTCAGAGATATAGGGAAAAAATACAGAAGATAGAAGACATATGAGGTATGCAAGTAAGAGGAAGGATAAAGGAGAAGATATGAGAGAAATGATAGTGGTAGACTCAATTAAAATAATGTAAGTGAACAGCAGCTTCAGAACCAGGACCCAACTAAACAGTGGCTACAGACACAGCAGCTAAAATACAGACCATATTATATATTTTTTTTGTATTTATATTTTTGTTGTTGGAAGTAATAACATGATAAATGTACACATTTCCAACTGTTATAACATATGTGAACATAAAGCAATATAATATACATGCATGAGTCAAATCTTGTATAGTATACAATAATGTTTACAGGATTATGTATATATGATCTATATAGCTTATGGTTAATAACAATTGACAAATGAACCATAAGAAGGATTAATAGTCCTCCATAAAACCACAAAATGTCAGGATATACTCCCATGATTTCGAGTCGTGTTCAATCAGTACTTACACCTAAATGTATCAACGTATTGCAATATCCTTTAGCTAGGTATGAAGTTAGAATGGCATGTTACCACCCAGTAATTTCATATTGTACCAAGATGTTAATTGAAAAGTTGTCCTTAAAAAGATATCTAGTATGTTGTGGCAAGGTATTAATACAGTTGTGCTCATAAGTTTTCATACCCTAGCAGAATTTGTGATTCTCTGGCCATTTGTCAGAGAATAAGAATGATAACTCACAAACTTTTCTTTCACTCGTGTTTAGTGGTTGGGTGAAGCCATTTATTGTCAAACAACTGTGTTTACTCTTTTTAAATCATAATGACAACAGAAACTATGCAAATGACCCTGATCAAAAGTTTACATACCCTGGAGATTTTGGCCTGATAACATGCACACAAGTTGACACAAACGGGTTTGAATGGCTACTAAAGGTAACCATCCTCACCTGTGATCTGTTTGCTTGTAATCAGTGTGTGTGTATAAAAGGTGAGTGAGTTTCTGGACTCTTGAAAGACCCTTGCATCTTTCATCCAGTGCTGCACTGACGTGTCTGGATTCTGAGTCATGGGGAAAGCAAAAGAATTGTCAAAGGATCTGCGGGAAAAGGTAATTGAACTGTATAAAACAGGAAAGGGATATAAAAAGATATCCAAGCAATTGAGAATGCCAATCAGCAGTGTTCAAACTCTAATTAAGAAGTGGAAAATGATGGATTCTGTGGAAACCAAATCACGGTCAGGTAGACCAACAAAAATTTCAGCCACAACTGCCAGGAAAGAAAAATCCACAAATAACTTAAGCTGAAATACAGGACTCTCTGAAAAAAAGTGGTGTGGTTGTTTCAAGATGCACAATAAAATGGGCTGCATGGTCGAGTCGCCAGAAGAAAGCCATTACTACGCAAATGCCACAAAGCATCCCGCTTACAATACTCCAAACAGCACAGAGACAAGCCTCAAAACTTCTGGAACAAAGTCATTTGGAGTGATGAGACCAAAATTGAACTTTTTGGCCACAACCATAAACGTTACATTTGGAGAGGCGTCAACAAGGCCTATGATGAAAGGTACACCATTCCTACTGTGAAACACGGAGGTGGATCGCTGATGTTTTGGGGATGTGTGAGCTACAAAGGCACTGGAAACTTGGTAAAAACTGATGGCAAGATGAATGCAGCATGTTATCAGAAAATACTGGAGGAAAATTTGCACTCATCAGCCCGGAAGCTGCGCATAGGACGTACTTGGATGTTCCAACATGACAGTGATCCAAAACACAAGGCCAAGTCAACCTGTCATTGGCTACGGCAGAATAATGTGAAGATTCTGGAGTGGCCATCTCAGTCTCCTGACCTCAATATCATTGAGCCACTCAATGATCTCAAACGTGCAGTTCATGCAGGACAGCCCAATAATTTACAGGAACTGGAGGCTTTTTGCCAAGAAGAATGGGCAGCTTTACCATCTGAGAAAATAAAGAGCCACATCCACAACTACCACAAAAGACTTCAAGCTGTCATTGATGTTAAAGGGAGCAATACACAATATTAAGAACTGGGGTATGTAAACTTTTGATCAGGGTCATTTGGGTAGCTTCTGTTGTCATTATGATTTAAAAAGAGTAAACACAGTTGTTTGACAATAAATGGCTTCACCCAACCACTAACCATGAGTGAAAGAAAAGTTTGTGAGTTATCATTCATATTCTCTGACAAATGGCCAGAAAATCACAAATTCTGCTAGGGTATGAAAACTTATGAGCACAACTGTATATGGCAACTATGTATCACAAAATATTTCTACTAACTTTTCCTTGTTCTTCACCTCTATCCAATCCATCTGATATAGGTAAGATAGTCTATTAGTCATGATGACTGAATACGGAATGTCTGGTGACAATCCAACGTGAAAGGATTGCTTTTCTTGAGGCTGCTGCAATCATCAAGAGTAGTTTCTTATTTCCTCTAGTCAATGTGCTTTGTACGCTTTCCAAATAGATATCCCATAGTGCCCAAAATTCCTTAGCTTGAAATGAAAATTTAAGTTTATGGTTTATATATTCAGCAATCACATCCCAAAATTCTTGTACTTTAGGACATGCCCATAGAAAATTAATGAGTTCTGCTCCCTCCTCTTCACATTTAAAACACTTTGAATCAAGGGATCGGCCTATTGTATACATTAATTGTGGTGTCAAGTACGCTCTATGTAAGTAATATAATTTCCCCATAGTTACTAGATATTAATGCTTTCTCCATTTTTACAGTGGTTTTTCATATTTTTTCTAATGTTAATGTTGAAAAATAAGTTTGCCACGTCGCCATAATTGTTCCTATATTAGACTGCAAATATAATTTAGCAGTAGAGAAGGGGGTAGATGATCAGTGCCTCAACATAACATCTAATCCTACTAGTTCCTTAGGCTGTATCATTTGATGGAGAGCTTTACCAATTTAGCTTGTAGATATGAAAACATAGGGATGCCAGCATCTGGGAATTTTTCTTTTATCTGTTCGAAGGTTTAAGGTTCCATTGAGTGAGGATGTAAGAAATGTGAAATACGATATGGGTTTTTCCTCCTTTATGTATTAAAAATTGCTGAGGATGATCCATTTCTGAAATGGGCATTGTGGGTCAACAGCAAAAAGGTGTATGGGTGTAGGATATTTTAAGATTAGATCTCACTTGTTTCCATGTTTTGCAAGTAATAAATAACAAAAAGTTATTCCTTATTGCAGAAGGTATATCAGTTGTCCTTGTATGTAGAAAGGCTGCTAAGTGTGTCTGTAGGATAAAAGCTTGATCTAATGATACAATAGTGTAATTGTTAGTGTTATTTATCCAGTCAATCCCATACCTAAAATTGGCTCCCAAGTTATATTAGGAAGGTTAATGCCCCCTCATAATTGTTGTATCCTAAAGAGTGAACATTTGAAAACCTGTGTTAAGGGTTTTTATATCTTGTCTTTTATTAATAATGGTAACACCTGTATAGGATATAATCTTTGGAAACCTAACTAGAGATGGCATCTACCCAAAAATGATACTAGGAGGTTTTGCCAAGAGTTTACTTGCACTATTATTTTGCTTATCAGCATGGGAATATTGTATTGATATTATTGAGAACGATGACTTGAAATATTAAGGCCCAAGTATTCGAGCAAATGTTCTGCCCATTTAAAGGAAAGGTGTCCCTCCACCATATTGTATCTTAACATGGCAGTGCTAGATAATTGCCAATATTTACAGGCCTGCTCATTAAATTAAACATTCTAGCCAGAAAAAAAATCTTCAACATTTTTGTTAATGTTTTTATTGAAATTTCACATAACTAACTTCTCTACAATTTAACTTCTATGACTATAAAAATAAACCTAAGTGGAAATGTAAAACGAATTCCAAAGGGTCTAAGAGGAGTAATTGCAGAAAATTCAACCAAAACTAATTAAAAAGATTGTAGGGAGGGAACATGTGAGGGCTACAGTAGGGCAAAACATTTATATAGTTTACTTTCAAGAGCAGCTGCACGACTCACACTTAGGAGTCACTAGTGACTGACTACTAGGCAGTCATGATCTCAGATCTGCTAGTAAATTTGTATGTGTGCACGTGAAATGGAATGCTCATCGGGACTTGCAATCAGAGAAATTTTAAGAGCCATTGCATCTTGTGTGTTCTTCCCCATTTTATGTGAGAAAGCATTGGAAATCTTAAGGTATTTGTCTGCTCGAGGAGACAGTGTGAGCGAGGGGAGTGGCCTCCCATTGCCTACACAAAAGGCTGGATCCAGTGGGGATCTATGCTGCCATTGCACTCAGTGCAGCAAGAACATAAAAGTCTGGATCCGGTCCTTAATATAGTTATTTTTTATATCACTGTAAAGTAATTTAAATAGTGTAAAGTTAACTAGTTTTTATACAAAAGTATTTCCCTTTGTTTTTTCTTCAATACATAAGGGAAAGTGCTATATATCACACAGTGGAACAGCCAGGTTGTATGGTAAAAGTGCTTAGTGCTCGGCATGATCCTGTCACACAGCAGTGTTTGTAACAGAGATGAGGGAATTTTGGAATAGAACGAGTGTGCAGGTTTGTGTTAATAATGTAATAGAAATGCAAAGTGGTTATTAATATGGTAAATAAAGCTTAAGAAGGTTGAAGAATTTGATAAGCTTGCCCGAGGACGTGAGTTTTACACAGCACCTGCTGTGAAAAACAATATATCATAGTTCACAGTGACAAGGTTTCACTGTAGGTCAAGTTCAGATTCAGGGTTAGAGCGTTAATCTCTGGAACACTTGGAGACAATGTAAAGTTTAATGTAACACACTTACCCACTGACAAAGAACGGAAATAAAGATTCAATCTTTCCTATATCACTACCCTAAGCTAAACATTCCTACTAGAAATACAGAGCTCTGGTTCTATTATAAAGATCAAAGACCTGTTGAATGAATTCAGTCAGCTATCCTTGCGTTTGGAAAATTATGCAGACCTGATATTATTTAAATAAACAAGTTGTCAGATGGTTTTCACACAGACACTTTATATTCATTAACATATTTCCTGTTCACATGAACACAGCCAGAATGTAATAAATATTGTTTTTGTCACTGGTTTATCAAATATAGAATCCTATTTATTCTATGGAAATGATTATATTGTATAGTGATTCCCTACAGCATGCTTTTAAAAACATAAAAATATGATTAGAACTATAAATTAAGACAAGAATGTGGACCCTGCTTTTTAATGAGTTCTAGCTTGAAACAAGCATATTCCAAGGCATTAAATGGATACAGATTATGTTGAGACAAATAGAATCCTTGATGCCTTTATAATTTTAATAGATACTGAGAGAGGTATAGTTCACTAGATACAGTAATATGCTAAATTGTACTGGCACACTAGTGAAATGAACAAATACTCAATGAGAAATTGTACTTATTAGACCTTACGGTCTATCAACAGGACAAGAAATCGGGTAAGAACCTGGGGGGTAGATCCAGAACTACGTGTGCCGCACGTTTATTCGCGGAGCGTATTTTCGTGCACGTAAGTTCGCTACACTCCCCTCGGCACACCCCTTGCACGGACGTATTTTGTCAAGATACGCTTCCCAAACCCTACCTTAACTTTTTCTCACGTAACAGCGCACGTCTGCTAACGGAAGTATAGACTACGTGAACGTACGCAGCTAAGCCGCCCATACTGTACACTTTAAATACCACCCCCGCCTCCTTCACGTAATTCAGACGTATTTTGGATGAACGTAAATTTACTTCACGTAAATCAAACGTATTGTTGTCTCGCGTAAAATTGGCACGCCCACACGTAAGTATTTACGTAACACATACGTGAATATCCCATACGTTCACAATTACGCTACGTGAGTGTGCGTATTTTCTATAATGCGCATGCGCAGTGCGTTCTAAACTGCGATTTTACGTCTCCGCCACGCGTAAAATCGCTTCAAAGCGTAGTTCTGGATCAGGCCCCTGACTTGTAAAATACGGACAGGAATTTTTTGCTGAGAGCTACCATTCAACATTATACTAATGTAAAGCATATCCCAATATAAGAAGATCCTGATAAGAAATGCAGATGTGGCAGTTTAAGCACAATCAGTGAACAGTAGTAGAGAGAGAATGTTTGATGAACTAGATTTAAAAAAAATAAATATATAAATAAATTTTAACAGCATATGAAACAAAAGCCACTTCAGTAGGAATAACAGTCAACCACTGGCTTTCAGATACAAACTTGCTAGGACTAATGTACAAAACACCAGTGGTTGTCTTTAGACAAGGACCGAATCTAATAAAGTTACTTATGCACCCTGTAGGCTGAGGTCCACTGGAACAGTAAAGTTAAACAAAGTTGTAAAAAATTTGAAAATTGTCTGTAAAAGAATGCACACATGCTTACAATCATTGTAAAAGCTCAACACCACTTGTAATTTACCTGAAAGTCATCATAAGGAAAAAGGAGCATCTCCCGTAGTGCATCGTTCAATATTTGAGTTTTTTTCTGTACAATGACATTCTCATAGTCAATGGGTTCAATAAGCTTTGGCTTTGCCTAGAAAAGAACAAATATACTGTTAGAGACTATCCTGTTACCATGCAAAAAAAATTAAATAACCAAATCTGTGCCTCTTTCAGTATAACAAATATTTTCTATGTTAATGGCAGCCTGGAAGAAGACTAGAGTGGAGACGAATTCTCTTCTGTAGACTGACCGTTCACTTACCTACTTTTAAAAATGGATCCAATCCTCAATAAACCCTTTTTTGGTGACACCACCAATTTATTGCTATCTTAGCAAAATATATGTAGCGATATGGCCTTGATATTATTTATCAGGGCAAGCACACTTAATTCTGAAACCCATTACATAGATTACAAGGAGATATAATAATTCTCGCAGGTACATTATGGACCAATATATGGCATTGTGACAAGTACTTTTTTTATTTAATAGGTTTTGAAATAACATACTACACATAAATAACTAACTTATAGTAAGCTTAGCTCAGCAAGGTGTGAGGACCAATGCACTCTGTAAACAGGTTCAGTATGAAGTCCCGGCGGTTAAATTCCCGGCGCTGAAAATACCTCCACCAGTTTTACGTACATGCAAGGGGAGTGCCTAGGGGAGTGCTTAGAAGGTACGCTCGCGTAAATACGCTACACTAGGAAACGGATTACAAGCGGAGTTCTTGATATACCCCATTGCTCTGAGAGGTTGCATTATGAATCTTATATACTTTCATGCCGGGATTTTTCAGTAAAAATCCCGGAAAATACTGCAATGCAACACCCGACTTCACTGACTGTCACAAAATACACCCGATATTAGCCAGCACACAGTCATTAATAGCCCGACAATTCCCTGTCTCAAAATACACCCTATATTACACAGCACACATTCATTAATAGCCCGACAATTCCCTGTCTCAAAATACACCCTATATTACACAGCACACATTCATTATTTGCCCGACAATTCCCTGTCTCAAAATACACCCTATATTACACAGCACACATTCATCAATAGCCCGACAATTCTCTATTGCAGTATTTGCTATTGCAGTATTTGCCGGGATTTTTACTGGCCGGGATTGTCAGTGTAGGTCATTTTTACATGCCGGGATTTTCAGTGTAGGTAATTTTTACGTGCCGGGATTTTTAATGGGCGGGATTGTCAGTGTAGGTATTTTAGTCG